>JANHAO010002290.1:0-29252 GCA_026873985.1 Saraca asoca
CTTCAAACAAGAAATAAAATCTGAAATATTATGACGAGATAACAGAACTCGCAAAAACAGGAGTCATATGCATAAAATGGCAAAAATCCGTAAAAGTTATCAATTACAAAAAAAAGAAGGGGGAGAGAGGAAGCAACTACGGGGCAGGATTATCTGAAGCATGAGGATAAGGTTGGCCAGGGACTTCGAGAAACAGGGGAAGGGCTTCCGTTTCGTGCTCTTCACCCGAGGAATCGGCTTCAAGAGCCTCCCTCTTAAAAGTTTCGATGGCCTCCACAGCCTGTGGCCCAAAGAAAGCAAAATCCATATCCGGGTGTTCCTCCCATAAGGTGAAGAGGAAATTTTTACAAGTTTTCTACCTCGATTCCATTGTAGCAACAGCCACCTGCGAGGACATCTCTGCTTTCACAAGGCGAAGCTCCTTCCTCACCTCATCCAATTCCTTCCTGGCAACTTCAGCTTCACAACGAGCAGCGTCCGTTCGTGCAATCGCACTCTCGGCAGCTTTGATAGCCGATTGAAGGCACCCACCTACATCTTCTAGTTCCAACTTTGCCTTCCTCAGGCCTACCGAAATATGCCCCGTCGTTTCTTTAGCTACTTCGCGGCTTTTAATCTCATCTGCAAGCTTAGCCTCCATCTCCGCAACCCTCTCACGCAACCCCTGGTTCTCGACAGCAGAAGACACAAGATCATCCGCAAGCGAAGATTGCGCATCCTCCTGGCCCTGAGCTGCCTCCTCAATCTTCAAAAGCATTAAAACACCCTACAAAGAAAAATGATGACCAACGGAAAAAGTCAGGTGAAAGCATTAAGCTCGAATTGAATCGATAAAAGAACTGTAGAATGAATCCTACTGCAAGGCCGTAGCAGGCAGCATGACCCGCGAGCTTCCCTTTGGTGCAATCTTTAGCCTCCAGCACCCCGACCTTCTGCTTTGGCCCAAGTATGGTGCTCATATTCTGGACCAGAGTCCAGGCATACTCCTCCGTCAAGGACCCGGCCTCGACTAGAGGAAGAATAGGCTCGCCTTCGACCTCGTGCGACGATGCCTTCTTATAGCCCTTTTTGACTCTTCTCCTCTTAGGAGCAGCATTAGCCGGGGCAGGGTTCTCAGCAACGATTGCCGTTTCGGGATGAGGCGGCGATGTCTCCCCTCCAGCGATGGTCACGGGCGATGACGACAACACGGTAATTGATGGACCCATGCTGTCAGGAACAGGGACTCTATCCATAGAAGGAGAATCTATGGCAGGAGCCGGGAGACGTCGCTTGGTGCCACGAGATGGGGCCTCTTTTAGAATGAGATCCATGATACGGTCGTAATCATCAAAATTGGCGGGATGAACTTCAGACATTCGACGAATACCGATCTCCTCAGTTGCTAGGGTATCTAAAGGAGGTGTGAGCCCATACTGGCAAAGTCGCGCCTCGTTGAACTGGAAGTCACTCTTGGGACCGTCTGTCAACCGAAGATTATCTAAGACACCAAGCTCCTCAGCCTCCAAAGTAGGAGCCTTGCTGGTCCCAACTAACAAAAGGAAAGAAAGATGTCAGCAACACAAAACAAAATAAGGACAGATCAAAATATGCAACGCTCACTCAATCGCTACCAATTAGCTCACCCAGAGAAAGAACAAAATCAAAGTTTTTAAGATAGTGCAGCGAGGGGCAGGACACATAGAACCAGTAACTCTTGTAAGGCCCGACATTGGATTTCCCTATTTCAGACCCCTTTGGCGGGATGTCCTTATAGGGCGTCCTCCTAGCCGTAAGAAAGTATAACCCATCCGACACATTCACAGTCCTAAGGTCGTAAAGGTAACATAGGGTCTTGGGGGACGGCAGCGGTAGGGAATTATGCAAGTAAATCAGAGCGAGCGAGACCAACGACGCATAGGAGTTGGGGGTTAGCTGGAACGGACTTAGCTTTATCTTATTCAAAAAGTCTATGATAAAAGAGGGAACGGGAAATCTAAAGCTAGCCGTAAAATGCGGCAAGCTCATGGCAATGAAGCCCCTAGGGGGATGCGCGGCCTGATCGTCCGCTGCAGGAACCAAAGCTCCGCACCCTCTGGGCACTCGATGAGATTGGATTGCAAGTTGGACATCCCGCCATCACATCGAAGACGCGTGAAAATAAAAAATACCACGACCTCGAGGCTCCCTTACCACGACATCAGGATCATCTGAAAGTCCTTGACGAACCTCGAACGACGAAGCGTCGCCCCCTCCACCAACCACCACTTCTCCGGTGGGTTGAGCTCTCACTGCCTCCTAGACCGCTACTGTTTCATCATCATCCTCCTTGAGCAACAACGTTGCACATGACCTGCTTCCATCTACAAAGGAAGAAAGTCGGTCAGGCCGCTGCAAGCAAGCCACACCAAAATCGAGAAGCCTAAGGCCCCCACAGGACACAGGCCATACGCAAACCAAAACCGACTCAAGAAACATTGGGCACCTCCGGGGATGGCCAACCGACCCCTTATTTCAGAAAAAACAGGATCCCAAAAGGGGAGAACCAATTGCCCTAACCTGCCTAAAAAAAAACCCTAAGAATTGGGAAAACAAGATGAATCGATGAAAACGTACCTGAGTCTCCTTGACAGTGAAAGACTGAACGAAATGTGACGGCGGTATTAGTAAAGCAGGATCCCGGAACCAGTAGAGAAGGTTGGAAGGCAACCAAAAAATTAGCAGAGCAAACCAGGAAGGAGAAAAGAGAGCAAAGTTTTCAAAAGAGGTAAAGAGAGAAGGTTCCCCCGGGTATAAATGGAAAGGAGGGCTATCGCCAGATCAAGAAGACCCACGATCCAACGGCTGGGGGGATACAGAGATCAATAAATGAGGATACAGAAAATCACACAGAAACCTGGAAGCAATAATTACCCACCATTATAGAAAAATAAAAAGCCGCATGTGCAAACAAACAAGGCGGGAAAAGAGAATGACGAACGCGTCCAAGTAATGTGCCAACCACACACAATTCTTGCGCACGTTAAGGGCACGAATAACGACTGCGTCTAAGTAATACGCCAAAAAGTGTACAATTCTTACGTGGAATCTACATCCAAGTAATGTGCTAGCCCCACACATAATTCTTGCACAGAATGACGAACACGTCCAAGTAATGTGCTAGCCCAGCACATAATTCTTGTGCACGTCAAGGGCACGAATAACGGCCGCATCCAAGTAATATGCCAAAAAGCGTACAATTCTTGCGCAGAATCTGCGTCCAAGTAATGTGCTAGCCCCGTACACAATTCTTGCCAAAATAACGAACACATCCAAGTAATGTGCCAGCCGCACACAATTCTTGTGCACGTCAAGGGCACGAATAATGGCCGCATCCAAGTAATACGCCAAAAAGTGTATAATTCTTGTGCAGAATCTGTGTCCAAGTAATGTGTTAGCCCCGCACACAATTCTTGCATAGAATGACGAACGCATCCATGTAATGTGCTAGTTGTACACAATTCTTGCGCACGTTAAGGGCACAAATAACGGCCGTGTCTAAGTAATACGCCAAAAAGTGTACAATTCTTACGTGGAATCTGCGTCTAAGTAATGTGCTAGCCCCGCACACAATTCTTGCGCACGTCAAGGGCACGAATAACGGTCGTGTCCAATTAATATGCCAAAAGCGTACAATTCTTGCGTGGAATCTGCGTCCAAGTAATGTGCTAGCCCCGCACACAATTCTTGCACAGAATGATGAACACGTCCAAGTAATGTACCAGCCGCACACAATTCTTACGCAAGTCAAGGGCACGAATAACGGCCGCATCCAAGTAATATGCCAAAAAACATATAATTCTTGCGCGGAATCAATGTCCAAGTAATGTGCTAGCCCCGCACACAATTCTTGCGTAGAATGACGAACGTGTCCAAGTAATGTGCTGGCCCCGCACATAATTCTTACGCAAGATGATAGCTCCACCCATGCGTTCTTGCGCGTACCAAAAGAGCAGTAGACGATCCCCCGGGGTGAGAAGATCCAAACAAACGCTGACCACCGTTAGAGGACTCCACGGGTAAATCCAAAAGGTTGTCAAGAAAACAGTCGAAATGTAACTCTCATCACGCAAAGCGAGTTGAGAGTTGGGGGCTTATATTGTAGGTGTCATTAAAATGCGCCAGGTAGCACCCGCACAAGCAACCCAAATGGGAACCGAGGGGAAATCCAGTTCAAACTGGGAAAGCATCGCAATCGCTGGCCTGAAGAAGTCGTTATAATACAAGGAAATGAAAAGCTATCTCCACAGTAGTCGACATCGTGAAACAACTCCACGAGAGCAACGGCAGCGTCCGTAGGACCATGACTCACTGCTTCAGAAGACAATCTCAAGTCGAGTCAACCATCTGACACATGACAAGAAGGTTGACAGCTCAAGTCCTAAACAATATACATCAACTCCTTGGTAAATCGATAATGATTTGTCCAGCATTAATTGCACTGGCGGCTAGCATTAAATACAGCAGACGATGAAAATGATCATTTTGCCGATCAGATAGAATTACATTTGTAACCTCCTCCCTCATTATAAATAAGGAAGGCAGGATAAGAAGAAGGGGACGGATGGTGTGTAATCTGAAAATCAATAATACAAAGAACAAGTGGACGTAGGGGCCTAACATTGGCTTTCGCCAAACCACGTAAAAACTCCTGCCGTTTCCCTTTCTTTTGAGTCATCCCTCTAAAAGCTTTTATTTGTTCTTCGTTAACCCTTCTCCAACACGCAATCAGGGGAGCAGAACCAAGTAACCTAATTGACCAGATTTTGGTGTCAACACTATATAAGTTAAATCTAGTTTGGTACAAACTTGAGAATATGTATCAAACTACCTACTACACTTGAATAAGGCATATTTTGCATTAATTGTTTCTCTATCTTATTTGTTGGGCACTGCTTGTTACTGAGCATGTCACATTTGATGACTAGAATATTCCCAAGTATATGGTTTTACATTTCAAATCTTTCAAGTATCTTGTCGATGTATCTTGTCTAAGACCAACCCAATAAGTTATGAGTTTTGTCTCTATGAATTTGTATCCCTAAAACAAAAGATGCTTGATCAAGATCTTTCATGTCAAAAGTTCTAGACAATATTTATTTGCTATCATTTGGTAGTCCTTAGCCATTACTAACTAATAAAATATCATCAATGTACAACATAAGGAAAATAAAACTGTTTCCACTAACCTTGAGGTAAATACATTGATTAACTTTATTTTCAATGAAATATTCAAATGTAACCAACTCATCAAACTTCAAATACCACTACCAGGATGCCTATTTTAAACCATATATTGATTTTTGCAATTTGTACACTATGTTCTCACTCTCATCAACCTAAAAACCTACAAGCTATTTCATCCAGATTTCTTCCACAACTTTACCATTAAGGAAAGTTATTTTAGCATCAATTTGAAGAAGCTCTAAGTTAAAATGTGCAATTACAGATATAATGATTTCAAAGGAGTTTTTAGAAGAGATTGGGAAAAAGTCTTAGTATAGTCAATTCCCTTTCTTTGAGTGCAACCTTTGGCCACCAATATCTCTTTAAACCATTCAATCCTACCATTTTAGTCTTTCTTGGTCTTGTACACCCATTAGTTGTCAATTACTTTGCAATTCTTTGGAAGCTCAACTAGATCCTATGCTTTATTATTAATCATTGATTGAATTTCTTCCTTCATGGTATTCATCCATAAATCAGAGTGTTGATTGCTTATTGCTTGACTATATGAAGTCGAATCAACAACATACTTGAAGCTATACTTATTCTCCCCAGGATACGCATAATAGTTATCAGAAATTACTCTTCTTTTGTCTGATTAACCTCTGACTAAAATCTATTCTATTTAACATGTTGAGGATCCTGAGCATGAGCAACTATAGAAACCTCAACATTAGCTGGAGTAATGACCAGAAGTTCATTATTCTAATGTTTTTCAATGTAAGCATATGGTACAGATGCAATACTTTGTCTAGGTATAGTTAGTAAGATACAAATGATGACAATTTCCTTCTATATTTCATTGTGCCTTGAACATGGTGCCACATCTATAATGTCAAACTCAAGAAGCTTTGCAGTTATATCTTCAACTACTTTTGTACCTTTCATAAGACAATAATACTTGTATCCTTTTGTATGATTTGGATACTAATGAAGTAACAACAAACCAATCTTGGATTAAGCTTTTTCTTAGCTAGGTTATAAATTTTGACCGTAGTTAGACATCCCCAAACCCAAAAATGATTGAAACTAGATTTCTTACCAGTCTAGAGCTTAAAGGGTGTTTTAGGTATAAACTTGCTTAAAACTCAATTAAGGATATACAAAGAAGTTTTAATGACTTCATCCCATAAAAATTTTGGCAAATTGGTTCTACTTATCATGTTGATTATCATGTCTTTAAGTATGCAATTTCGCCTTTCGATGATGCCATTTTGCTCAAGACTGCTAGACATGTATACTATGGAACAATTTCACAATCTTATAAATACACTAGCAAATGATTCCAAGTATTGCCTAGGCACATTGTCCTTGCCATAGTATTCACCACCCTGGCCAAATCTCACAATCTTGATGACTTTTTCCAATTGCTTTTCAACTTCAATTTTGAAAATTTTTGAATTTCTTAAGTATATTATATATTTCTTTTATCTAATAAAGATATCCAGATTGAGATAAGTCACTAATGAATATGACAAAGTAATGACAACGACAAGTAGTAGGAGAATATGATTCAACTACATCAGTATGAACTATCTAATTAACTTTTTCACTAGTTCCCTAGATATATGCCCCAATCACCTGTATCATAACATTGATGATCTTTATTGATTCTAAGTCTCTTTACAATGATGTTCTCAACATTTAGGGAAGCATAAAGACAATTGGAGGCTAAAAGTAATCTATTGAATCAATTGTCAAGAGTAAAAAAACAAAAAAAAATTAATAGATTCAGAATTTAACAAAATATCAACCTTTCTATTATTATAAAGAAATTTATATCTAAGATTTTTCAAAAGAAAAATTGAAACTAAATTATATCTAAAAGAAAACATAAAAGATATTATTCAAAGTAATTATAACAAAGTTTTCTAAGTGTAAAATAACATCTCTTACAAGTTCGATTACAACTTCAAGATCATTGCCTATTTCAAGCTTAGACTCCCTCTCATTTGGTCTTCGTTTGCTTACAAACCTCTATAAAATAATAGAAACATGTATTGTGGAACCACTATCAAACCACTAAGAATTTTTAGAAACATTAACTAAATTTGATTCAGAATAAGCTAAGGTTAAAGGTTTACTTTCCTCATTGGCTTTCTTCTTTTCTAATCAAGACATGAACCTAAAGTACTTGTTCCTTTTATGACCTTTTTGATGACAATAATAACACATTACATTTTTTTTGAATAAAACTCTTAAGACCTCCCACTTATGGTTTATGACTAGCATTGTTATTGTTACCATGCCTCTAGGCCTCTTGAAACTTATATAGATTGTTCTTAAAAGCATGAAATTTGGGTTTCTTTCTCTTGTTAGTTAGCTTCTTGTTAGGAAAGGATTTTATGTGGGTCAAAAGGCTCATTTCACTCTTTTATTTCTTCAACTTATCTTCCTTAATAACACATTTGGTAATAAGCTTATTAATATTCTAGGATTCACTTAGCCTATTTTAAGCTGTCCTAATTTGGTTGAATCTGGAGGTAAGGGATTCAAGACATACATAACAAGAAAGAAATCAAGCAAATCAATCTTTAGGGCTTTCAACCTAGTTTAGAGATGAACCATCTTAATAATGAACTCTTTCACACCCCCAGCATTGTCATATTTCATAGCTATCAATTCCATTATCAAGCATCCATATTCAATATTATCATATACTTGATACCTCTAACCCTATAGCATCACAAAGTTCTTTGGCCATGTTAGTATTTGGCAAACCACTTATCAGATCTTTAGGAATAAATCTCTTAATAACAATGAGGTTAAGCCTATTTGATTTCTCTTATCTAGCATAATAATCTTTCTACTTACTTTCAGCAGTATTTGTTAGCAACTCTTGTTCATGCAAAGCTAGATCAAGGTCAATAATACGAAAAGCAAAATCAGTATCTTGCTTCCATCTCTTATAATTTGAATCATGCAACAATCCAATAGTCATAGTGTCATTATTAACAACAAACAAAACTGTAAAAACTAAAATAAAAATGTAATATGTTAATTTAGGGCATTTAATAATAATCATATTTAGGAGTATATAAAATATCACTACATCCTCCCCTTTGAATAAAGAATCTAGCATTTATAGAACCTCCTAAAAAAGAAGTCAACCAAGATATTACTTAATTATTGAAAATTATCCCCTTTGGGCAAATAAATTCACAATAATAAAGTAAATCCAAAAATAAAAATAATTCAATAAATTAATTTCCAATTACAACATACAACAACCCCCTTTGGGCAGGCCATTGTATGAAATAATAAAAATTTATTTCAATAAGTCTATTTCTAATTAAAATATACCATAATCCCTTTGGGTAGGTAATTCTGTGAAATAATTAGAAATCAATCCTATAATATTTATAGCCCAAAGAACTTATAAATCAATATAAATAATTTTGCTTTAGTGATAATTACCCATATTAATTTATAAGTCTTCTAAAAAGACCCATGATATTAAAATCAAGTTCAGAACTAATATTCAAATAATTATTTGTAAAATATATGATTAGTCCATTATGGAGTGCTAAGCAACATGCACTAATACTGATCATTAAAACCCACATTGCATTATATTTCACAATTATATTTCATATTTATTTAGGTATTAATCAATTATTATTAGTTTTTAACATTTATACCTAACTTTCCCATGAAAGTCTACTCATCTAGAGTGTAATTAGAGAAGGTGTGAAAACTATTAGCACTTAGTATGTATAGTATATTATTTTTTTAAAAAAAATATCATAATTTTATTTTACTAGAAAGTATTTTTAAATTAATTAAAATGAGATAATATATAATAAATATTTATCATAGTAGAAAAAATAATTAAAAATTACAAAAAGTACTACACAAGGAGTGGATCAGATGACAACAAAATAACTAGAAACTAAGTCCCAAAAGGTGGCACATGGACTTCATGCTCTTATGCTCAAAAGTAGGCCTTCTGCTAAAGTGTAATTGCTCATCATCTTTTCCAATTTTGTCCTGGAACTTGAGCTACCATTGTTGCTTCCATGAAGCTTTTATGTGTGCAAATTCAAGGCATTCTAAGGAACTTTGACGACAAAACCATTAACGAACAACGACGGTCTGATGACAAGCATCACTGACGATGAATGAATCCAAAAATGCTCTTCAATTTGATCTTAATTTCCCTAATTTATTCCATATTATTAATGGGTAAAATAAGTCCATAGCTCCTATAAAAAATGGGGCCTAAAACCATGTAATCATAATAAAATAATAGTTTTAATTCAAGAATCTTAGTTAACAAGAAAAGAGCAATTTTCACAAAATTTGCATAAATTATCCAATTAAAACATATAAATTTACGTGTGTTGGATTCATAAAATCATGATTTAACCTTTAATCAATTTCATAAAAAAATTAACAATTATAAAGAATTATGATCATGCAAGTATCATATAATCTGAAAAATAAATTACAAAATTTAAAACTATAGAGTACAACTGTTATTGAATCCCTTATAAGATTAAAAAAAATTGCCATATAGGTCATATAAAACAAACATTCATTTGAATCCTGAATCCATGTACTAGGCGATGATACCACATATTAATAGTAGATTGAAACTTACATAAAAATTAGAATATTAAATGTATAATTTTAAAATAAAATTCTTACCTGTATTGATTATAATCAAGTAAGTAATTAGCATACAGATTAGATCTTCCCCACCCTTTCTATGTGTAGCATCCGATAAGGCAACATAAGTTATCCGAGAGAGAATTTTTCTGATAGTTTCAGAGAAAATCACTATATAAAGTGGCTAAGAGATCAACCCTAATGGAATAGAAAACCTCATTAGGCTTACCCATTAAGGTCACAGTAGATTGTTGGGCTTATACTTTAGTGTGAAACACATAAGCCAAATAGGCGTCTTTCATTAACAAAAGATTAAAGAACTAGACATCACACAAACCACTCAAAGATCAAACTCAGCCCATTTTGTAAAACAAATAGAAAAAAACCCAATTAATGGCAATCCAATAGAAAAATATTCCAACATATGTCTTGCTAATCACTTTTATCTTTCCCAAGTTAACAAATACATATAAAGTAACTTCAAATAGCATCAAGCCTTTTAGGTAACCCCTATGAATGTTGTATTTGACTATGGTGAATTCTTCTTGATTTTGCTATTCATTTTCTTCTTTTCCTGTTTGGGCTTTTCAGTCTTAGATTTATGGCAACTTTTTCTTCTTAACGGTGAACCAAGGAATGAGGCTATGAATCTGAATGGAGACTTTGGTTTTCTAAGCTTGGATGGCAATTTATTAATCCTAGAACACAAAAAGGTATTTATGATGCTTAAGACCATAATGCTAAAGCTATTATTATCTATTGTGTAGTTAGATTTTCCTTAAAGTGCATCTAGATCAATTCTTGATCAATGGTTTTGTGCCCTTTTATCCAAGATAAAATCTTTTAGAGCAAAAGAGGCTATCCTGTCACTTTGGTTTAGCCACTTTGAATTCAATTGACTATGATTTGTTAAAGTGATATCATATTTAAGGGTTAATTTTTAGTCAAAGTTTAACATCATCAATTCTTACTTCCACTTAAGAACATTTGGGATCTAGCTTTTCCCCAGTTTAAAAGAAAAACCCTAAGTCTAGTTCTTTTGATTGTAATTTTATCTGGAATGAAATATGAGAATTGACTTTACTATTGATTACATTGATCCCTAGATTAAATGCAATATTCCTAAAAATGATGATTCAATGTTCTTGAAACCTCCTTTGGGATTAACATTCTACCTAAGCACTTGGCCTCCAAAAGGATGAACTAAGGTGAGTGAATAGTTTATTTTGTTAATTAGGTTTATGCTATATATTAGTTGGCTTCAAGTATTTTACATTGAAGTATTATTGTTATTCTATAAATTTGAATGAAATGGAGAATTTACATATCTCTTATATATGTGTGTGTGTGTGTGTGTGTGTGTGTGTGTGTGTAACTTGTTACATGTGAATGATATTTGGAAGCTGTAAAAAAGATTGAATTTGACAAAAGTACCAATTGAGATTAATGATTGAATTTGCCAAGTTGATGTATATATATGTAGTAAAGGTTGAATTATAATTATGAATGTCTAGTGCAACCTTGGAAAAGGTGACTTATGTTTTTGAATACCTAGTTAAATGGGTAATATTGTTTCTTCCATATGTTGTGAATAGGAAAAAAAATAGTTCCTTGGAAAAATTCTTCAAGAAACCTATATGTGTATGATTTCAATTACATGATATGGCCATTAACATGATAGAGGGATAAGGGGTGGCAGACATGATGAAGAGATAAGGAATTATAGGAGAGAAATGAGACAATAACATGAAAAATATGTTATTTGAAGAATCTCACCTTAGATCCTTATTGTATGAGTTAGAAAAATGTTCTTTAACATGATAAGAGTTCTTGATTAATCTAGCTAATGTTTGTTTTTGACCCCTTGATTGTTGGTTGGATGAGCTCTTATTATCCTCCATTGAATTAATTGGAATGGCTTATTTACAATTTTCTAGTGGAATGTTTTAGAACCCTTAAACTATATGACTATTAAAAGAAGATCATAATCGCATGGGTGTCTACTGATGCTTACACTGGATGCCTTACTTTAAGTATGAAACTATGGACAAGATGAATTAAGAGATGAAAAAAATTGCTTGGTGTTGATTTGGCACTAGAGTCATGCTCTGGTGTGTGGTAGGAATTATTTTCAATCTATAAATATGTTTCTATATGTGATAGTTAAGTAGTAATTCCAAGTTGGAAACAAGTGTTTTTCCTTGTGATAGATATTTTTTTTTTTAAGAAAAATTAGTTATTTTTCATGTTATATGAAACTATTTAAGTTTGAACCCCTTATTCCTTTGTTTATTACCCAAGTCTTTTAACTAATTGTATATATGTAGTATGGCTACTTACCGTCCTTTTGTTTCTTGCTAATGCTACCTTAGCATATCTTAAACCATTATATTTATTATTCACCATGCAATCTCATGTTTCTTATTATAGTTGCATGAAAAATTTAAGATACGAAAATGTGATTTCCAAAAGATCCAAAACCTCATTTTCTACCCTAAACTTGGATTAGGAACTTGATATTTCCATTGAGTCCATTTTTTGAAAATGTTTAAAGTTTATTTTCCTTAACCTATCAAACTATTAGAAATCAAGTTTTGTATAACAAATACTAGAAATTTAAATAGCAAGCAATTTCATATTAGAGTATGCAAATTGAATTTTATTTGAATATGTGTTTTCCATAATAAAAAATAACTATTTTTTATTTTGTGCGGAGTTATATGAAACTCAATCTCCTTAACTACTCTACATTAGTATGGAAAATCTAATATGTAAAGCTACTATTTCTATTCTTAAAGCACTTGTTTAAATGAACATTAGCTACTTATCTTCTCTTGGTTTTATTGTTACTTGTGCTTACCGCATCTTGATTAAGGGTACTTGTGACCTATATTGAAAAATCTAATATGTAAAGCTATTATTTCTATTCTTAAAGCACTTGTTTAAATAAACATTAGCTACTTATCTTCTCTTGGTTTTATTATTACTTGTGCTTACCACATCTTAATTGAGAGTACTTGTGACCTATATTGCAAATTTTGCCTTAGCTTTATCAATAGTACTCTAAACCATATTTTGATATGAACTTCATGATACTCTAGTTTTTGGGAATGCGAGTGGCATAGAAAAACACTTGCTGGTATTATCCCACAAGCTTTACACTACACATCGACTCATGCTACACTGTACAAGATAAATTTATGATAATATTTCACACTAGAATATTAAAGAGATCAAATGCTCAAAATTTTGAAACATTTATTTTATATACTTTTAAAAAATGTTTTAATTTTGGGAATGCTTGCTATCATAAAAACCACTGGTCAAAGATTGAAAACATAAAAGCTTGGAAAAACATTTTAGCAGTTAAGCGGTTTGCATGTGCATAGTTTCTTGAGTAGTCATGGTTGTGTCAAATTGTATTGTCATGTGGCTACTTGTATTGAGTATTATATGCATTGTATATACATGTGTTGGGTAGGGCATATGGCCCTCCACTATTGTATTGGCTCGATCTTACCTAAGATTGCTACTATTATGAATAAGCATATAAGCAAGTACCAAAGTCATCTAAATTTACATGAAATAGGATTTCTTTTCTTTCTTATATAATTGTACCTGGTCATACACATCCATGAAACATTCTTGAGAATATAGTAATTAAAAACAAATCTATTGAAATAATAATAAGAAAGTCTCTTTCAAATACATCTTACAAAACTTCATAATTGCTTATAGGTGATTGAAAGCATAGTATGCTTAAAGGTGTTTGAAAATATTTGATAACTTTGTCTACATTTTGGTTTCTCTATACTACATCATGTAGTTTTTGAATTTTGGTATATGAGTACTTTAGAATTGTTGATGTAAGTGCTGAGTACTTAAATTTTCTATTCATTCAAAAGCTAGTTTTCTACTATTGTAGGAATCCTTTAGTCCTTTCTTGCATGCGTTTTGGATTATTTTTTTTTTTTGGGTAGAGTTCTATAAAAAGTTACATGATTGGGATAATTACAAGTTTGGGCCAATTTCATTTGCATTACTTAATGATGAAAATGAAATATATTTCTAAAATACCATATACATTAAGTGTAGAAATATCTTAACTAAACCTTTGATGGGTTTGAACTTGTGGCTCATAAGTGCTTGGCAAATCTGGTATAAGAAGCTACCCTATATGCCATCTTATTTTTAAAGTGTTTGTGAATGCATGTTTTTTGCTCATTGTGTGAATTTGTATGTGATCCTTAGTTTAAATAGGACTTATTAATTGTAAGAATTAGCTAAAGAGGTGTAGTTTATACTTGCCTTTTGGATGTATCTATCCTTATGGTGTTTTTAGAGACTGTTGAAAACTTAGGGAACCATTTAAGAGATCACCAATACTCTTTGCAACTTTTGAATGGACCCATCATAAAGGCTAAGACTAAAAGGATGAAGGAAGTTATTCAAGGGTTATGCCACACCATATAGAGCACACACGAGGAGCATACCTTTAGAAATTCAAGAGTCAATTGCATTGAATGCATGTCATCAAGTGGAGCCATATAAGCATCCATGTACCACATGGGAAAGCCACATAGTGTCACACATGGGCTGATTTAGGGGCTATGTTTATGTTGATTAGAATGTCTTTTATATAGCTATTTGGGGTTCATTTGGATGCTACATGTAAGGGTGAGTTGGCCTATTTTCATTATGTTTTTTTTATATATTTGTAATAGCCTAGGCCATTTTACTTTGGTTAAGTTGATTAGCATTTTTGTTGGGCTTTTTGGTTTATGAGTTTAGCCCATTTTGGGTTAGTAATAGCTAAAGAAAAGATTATTTCCCTTAGAATTCAGATTTGAACATTTATGAAATTGAAGAGTTTTCTTATTGAGAGAGTTTTCTACTGGGTTTTTGTTAAATTAGGGACTTATCAATTCCTCTTTATGGTGTTAAATCTATCACTTATCACTCTCCTTCTATCTATTCTAGAGTGTGGCACGAATATCCTTCTCTTTTCTTTTCATCATTATACTGAATTGGAGAAGGTCCATGGGTATTTCCATTTGAGATCACATCAATTTGGTATAAAAGTTTTGACTCTTCAAATTTTACTGATATCTCTTATTTTTCCTTCTTGTTGTCTAATTAATTTTGTTTTAATTCTTGTTGTTTCTACCCTACTTTGTGCCATTTTTGTTTTCTTTTATCTTGTTGAATTTGTTGTCCAATTAATTCATCTTTTAGTCTCAAATTTTGCTTGTTTGTGTCAATTGTTTCTACTAAAAAGTGTGTGTTGTTTAGGTGTCATTTACATTGCAATTTTGTAGAATTTTGTCTTTGTGTCCTATTGCACAGCAAGTGTTTGATCATTGCTTTGTTTGGTATAAATTTTTCTACTCAACTGTGTCATTTATCTATTGAAGTGTGCTACTAATTGGTTGATAATTCTATTGAAATTCTACAGAATTTGTGCTTCTTAATTGGTTGCACATCAAGTGTTTATTAGTTGGTTTGAGTTTCCTTTTTATTACTTTTGTGTGTCAATTAGTTTGATATTGAATTACATTTTAATTTGGTGTTGTTTGGTGCCTTTCCTCAACATTTTCATCAGCTTTTGTCATCAAATTTTAGTCCCCTGTTTTGGTTTAATTACCGTCCTATTTCCCCTACAACTGGCCATAACTTCTATTGTGATTCCTTTGAAATTTTATTGTTGTCCAAGCTTGGAATTGATTCTGTTTTATACCAAAAACATCTTCCTATTGAGTACACCTATTGAAAATTGTTTTAAACCAATTTTGTTTGATTAAAATTGATTGTTGGTTGCACAGTTTGGTTGATACAAATGCTAAAAAATTCTTCACAACAAGTGTATGTGAAAGAAAACACAAAGAAAAAAGGAAACATTTGTGGACAAACAAAAGCAAGACAAAGTGTGACAAAAGAAAAGTGAAAAAAAATTGAAAGAAACAAAGTGTGGAAAAACAAGAACAAAAGAAAGTGGAAAAGAAAGAAAGTGTTATCTTGAATATTTGGAAATAAAAAATATTTATGGAAGTTTCCAACTCCATTCAATCCAAAAGAATTGGCTTATTTTTTAGTCAATTTCCATTATATTCAATTTGAATATATTTGTTTGGATGCATAATCATTTCCTTAGCTAAAAAAATGCAATTGGGGTCTATTTTCTTTATCTTTAAAATTTTTGTTGCAATTTTTGGCCAACCAGAATTTTCTGGCCAAAACTTTCCTTTATTTTTGTGTTGTCTATTTTTGTCCTTCTTTGTTGTTTCCTTGCTTCTTTTAATTATTGGTTCATTTCACTTTAAAATTATTTAATTGTTGTGATATTGACTATTACATTTTGAAAGCTCAAGGATCTTGCCTCTTAAGTTCTTAAAGAGCCTTAAAGAGAGAAGATAAGAATGGAAAAAAGCAAGTGTATGTGAGCTCATTTAGGGGTGAAAGCCTAACTTTGAGTACAAATATGAGTAGAGTGTCTTAAACACAAGTGAGCAAAGTGCAGGTGAGGACCCTATTTTTTTCTAACATTTTTCTTGTAGGTTATTACTTATTTAAGATGGTGGATGGTAGTAGCTCTCAAAATAATGAAATCATGTTTATCTTAAAGGCTATGCAACAACAATTTGAAAAGGGAATATAAAGCTTGATGATTTTGGTGAAAGAATTTCAAGAGTTGAAGATAGAAAAAATCCCCATGCGAGAAGAAATAGAAGACAAAGTAATTAACATAGAAGTAATAAGAGTGATTGGAGAGATAAGGATGATGAGGAAGAACAATCCACTTCATTTTATGAAACCAAAAGGAGTGAAAGGATGAGGGATAGAAGTAATGTAGGAAGAAGAAATGATAGGCTAAGAAAGGAAAAGGTGGATTCTAGCCTTCTTAACATTAAAATGACTATTTCTTTATTCCAAGGCAAGAATGACATGGAAGCATACTTGGATAGGAGAAGAAAGTACAGTTGATTTTTGAATGCCACAGTTATTCAGAAAAGAAGAAAGTAAAGCTTATGATTGTAGAATTCATAGATTATGCTATTATATGGTGGGATTAAGTAGTTCAAAGTAGAATGAGAAATCGTGAAAGACCAATTTCTAGTCGAGATAAGTTAAAGACTACCATTAGGAAGAGATTCATTCCTTCACACTACTAAAAGGAATTGTATCAAAAACTCTAAAGCTTTTACACAAGGTTCTGAAAGTTTTGAAGACTATCACAAGAAAATGGAGGTGGCCATGATAAAAGCTAATGCAAAGGAAGATAGAGAGGTAGTAATGGCTTGTTTTCTACATGGATTGCATCGTGACATTACCAATGGAAGAACTTAAACATTATGGGAAATCAGAAGATATGGTTCACATGGCTATGAAAGTGGAGAGGCAACTTAAAAGGAATTCTTCCAAATTTGGACATCAACATAACTCTTCATGGAAGCCTAATTAGGAGAAGAAGAATGAGCAAAAGAGTGATAACTACCCTAAAAAAGTTATAGCTAAAACTTCTTCAAAGGTTAAAGGAGAAGATCCCAAGGGTAAAGGCAAGGCTGAAGTACCTCAAAGAAAAAGAAGCATTACATGCTTCAAGTGTCTAGGCCACGATCAGTATGCTTATAAGTGCCTTAATAAGAGAGTCATGCTATTGAAAGGAAATAGAGATATTGAATCCATAAGTAAACATAGAAGAAAAGAGGAAGAATCTAACTCTATTGGAGGAGAAAGTAGTGAAGGAGTTGTACATGAAGTTGAAGGAGAAACCTTTGTGGTGAGAAGAGTGTTAAATATTCAAGCTAATGAAAAGGATGAGGAACAAAGGAAAAATATTTTTCATACTAGATGTCATGTGAGAGGCAAAGTGTGCAATCTCATTATTGATGGGGGGATTTGTGACAATGTGGCTAGTACTATCATGGTGGAAAAATTGGCTTTGCATACCTTGAACCATCCCATAGCTTATAAGCTACAATGGAAGAATGATAGTGGAGAAGTAAGGTGACAAAATAAGTCTTAGTGGCATTCCCCATTGGGAGTTACCAAGATGAGGTTCTTTGTGATGTTGTCCCTATGCAGGCAACTCACTTGTTGCTAGGAAGGCCATGACAATTTGATAGACATGTGATTCATGATGGCTTCTTCAATAAATGTAGCTTTGTGAAAGAAAACAAACTGATTGCTCTTGTAACCCTAACCTTAAAATAAGTCTTTGAAGAGCAATTGAAAAGAAATAAAAACAAAGAGAAAATAAGTGAAAAAAAAAGAGGTCAAGAGTGGAAAGAAAGAGAGTAAGAGTGAAAAAAAATAAGTTAAAATAAAAATCAAAATAAGAAAAAAGAAAGTTGAGTGTGTTTGCTAAGGCACATGCCTTCTATGCTAATTGGACTACACTAGTCCTTATATGCATAGGAGCTTATTTGAACACTAACCATGAAAATATTATTTTACCTGGTACCATTCAGTCAGTTTTGTAGGAACTTGAAGAGTTGTTTCCCAAAGAAGTGCTCTGTGATTTGCCACCAACTAAAGGGATAGAGCATCGAATTGACTTCATTGTTGGAGCTGCTATACCAAACCAACTAACCTATAGAACTAATCTTGAAAAAACCAAGAAATTGAAAGATAAGTGGAAAAGCTTATATCCAAAGGTTATATTAGAGAGAGCATGAGTCCTTGTATGATTTCGATTTTGCTAATATATAAGAAGGATGGATCATAAAGAATGTATGTTGATTGCCAACCAATCAACAAAATCACTATAAAGTAAAGATATCCTATCCCTAGGCTTGATGAGTTGCATGGAACTTATGTATTTTTTTAAATTAATTTCATGGATGGTTATCACCAAATTAGAATGAGATTAGTAGATGAGTGAAAAACTACTTTCAAAACTAAGCATGGTTTGTATGAATGGTTAGTCATGCCTTTTGGCTTAACAAATACTCTTAGTATATTTATGAGGTTAATGAATCATGTTTTGTGTGCTTTCATTAGAAAATTTGTGGTTGTGTATTTTAATGATATTATTTTGTATAGGAAAAATAAAAATGAAAATGTTGAGCATTTGAGGTATTGTTACAATCTTTGAAGGATGAACAATTGTACGTCAATTTTGATAAGTGTTTTTTTTTTGTTGAAAAAAAATTATTTTCTTAGGTTATGTGGTGAGTGGCAATGGAATTGAGATGGATGAGGAAAAAGTTAAAGTCAATGAAGATTGGCCTATCCCAAAAATCGTAACTAAGGTTAGTAGCTTTCATGGGTTGGCTAGTTTTTATAGGTAGTTTGTGAGAGATTTTAGTACCATAGTTGAACACTTGACCGAATTTGTGAAAAAAAAATGGGGAATTTAAGTGGAAGCATGAGCAAGAGATACTTTTTGAATTGCTTAAAGAGAAATTAACTTTTGCAAATTTACTTGCTCTTCCTAATTTTTCTAAAGCTTTTAAAATTGAATGTGATGCTTTAGACTTGGTATTAGAGTGGTTTTGATGTAGGAAATATGTCCTATTGCATTTTTTAGTGAGAAAGCTAAGTGGAGCTGCCCTCAACTACCCTACATATGAAAAGAGCTTTATGTTTTGGTTTAGGCTTTAGAGACATGGCAACACTACTTATGGCCAAAGAAGCTTTTATCCATATCAACCATAAATCTTTGAAGCATTTGAAGGGGTAAGGGAAGTCAAATCAATGGCATGGAAAATGGATAGAATTCATTAAGACATTACCCTACACCATCCAATACAAGTAAGGTAAAGAGAATGTTATGGTCGATGTACTATCTCATAGGTATACCTTTATTTTTACTATGCATGCTAGATTGTTGGATTTTGAACACATTAAAGATTTGTAAATGGATGACCATAATTTTGCTAGTGTGTTTGAGGCTTATCAGAAAATGGCTTTTAGCAAGTATTTTTGGCATAATAGGTTTTTATTTAAAGAAAATAAATTGTGTATGCCTGAAAGCTCTTTAAGTTATTTGCTTGTTAAGGGAGCTCATGGAAGGATTAATGGGTTATTTTGGCATTGCAAAAACTTTGACTATCTTGCAAAGGCATTTCTTTTGGTTAGGCATGAAATATTATGTAAAAAATTTTTGTGGAAATTGCATCACATGTAAGGAAGCTAAATCTAGGGTCATGCCTCATAGTCTTTACACCCCACTTCCCATTAATAAACCTTGGATGGACATTTCTATGAATTTTGTATTAGGATTGCCTAGGTCCAAAAGGGGGAGGGATTCCATTTTTATTATAGTTAACAGATTTCATTCTATATCATAAAACTAATAATGCTACTTATATAGCTAATTTATTCTTTAGAGGAGTAGTGAGATTGCATAGAATACCAAG
This sequence comes from Saraca asoca, assembly GCA_026873985.1. Taxonomy (NCBI): domain Eukaryota; kingdom Viridiplantae; phylum Streptophyta; class Magnoliopsida; order Fabales; family Fabaceae; genus Saraca; species Saraca asoca. The sequence continues at coordinate 20,217 of JANHAO010002290.1, forward strand.
GTGTATTATATTGGATAGAGATGTTAAATTTTTAAGCTACTCTTGGAAGGTTCTTTGGGGAAAATTAGGGATTAAATTGTTATTTTGAATAATATATCACCTATAAACCAATGGATAAACTAAAGTAGTAAATAGAACTTTAACTGTTTTGTTAAGATCTATCATCCAAAAGAACTTGAAAGATTAGGAGGAATGTTTACCTTATGTGGAATTTGCTTATAATCGAAGTATACATTTGGCTACTCATTTTTCTCCATTTAAAGTTCTTAATGGTTTTAATCCACTAACTTCTTTGGATTCATTGCCATTGCCTATTAAGGCAAGTGCTAGTCTGGAAGGAAAGAAGAAAGCCGAATTTCTACAACATCTACATGAACAAGTGAGGAAAAACATAGAGAAAAGAATGAAGGAATATGCATAACAAGCCAACAAAGGGCACAAGAAGGTTATCTTTGAACTGGGAGATTGGGTTTGGTTGCATATGAAGAAAATGAGATTTCCAACACAAAGGAGGACCAAACTCCACCTAAAAGGTGATAATCAATTCCAAGTGGTGGCAAAGATTAAGGACAATGCCTATAAGTTGGATCTTCTTGATGAATTTGAATCTTTTTGAAAAGGGACAAATGATGGAAACTCAAGAGATAATTCAAGAGATCATCGAATCTTTGCAGCTTTCGGATGGGCCCATCATAAGAGTTAAGACTAGCAGGATGAAGGAGGCTATTCAAGGGTTATGGCACACCATAAGGAGCATGGCTTTGGAAATTGAAGACTCAATTGTATTGAATCTATGTCATCAAGTGGAGCCATATGAGAATCATTGTGCCACATGGGACAGCCATATAGCGTCACTCATGGGTTGATTTGGGGGCTACATTTGTGCTAATTAGAGCATTTTTTATATGGTTGTTTTGGGGTCCATTTAGATGCTACATGTAAGGGCTGGTTGGCCTATTTTTATTGTGTGTTTTTTGAGATATTTGTAATAGTCTAGGCCTTTTTACTTGGGCAAAATTGATTAGTATTTTTATTAGGTCTTTCGATTTATGAGTTTAACTCTTTTGGGTGAGTGATAGCTAAAGGGAAGACTTGTTTATCCTAGAATTTAGATTTTAACATTTATGAAATTAAAGAGTTTTCTTCTTGAGAGAGTTCTCTCCTAGGTTTCTTGATAAACTAGAGATTTATCAAAGAGTTTCCTCTTTCTGATGTCAAATTCATCACTTATCACTTTCCTTCTACTTATTTTTGAGTGTGACATAAATATCCTTCTCTTTTCTTTTCATCTTTATGTTGAATTAGAGAAAGGCCCATGGACATCTCTATGAGAGATTACATCAAAGACCATTTGGTGCTCCTTCTTTTTAGTAAGCTAAGCCATTAGCTTTCTTTTAATACTATTTGGGTAACTCATCTTTTAAGTTTATGCCCTGATTGTGGAAAACAGAACTCCTAAGCTTATCATTTTCATAAAACATATAGAGTCATCTCCTTAAAAAACATGTTCAACCATCTTGTAATTATCTTAACTTAAAGCACCTTGACATTTACTCTACAAATAAATCATTTCAAACATAATGAATGATAAGCAAATTATCAGGTAGTATAGAGAAGTGATTTTCATTAAAAAGATGGTTTCTTGCAGCAAACTCAAGTGATGAATACAAGTTCCATTATGCAATTTTAGTATTGATATAATTAGATGTGTTAGACTCATCACTATGTAAACCTAAAATTCTAATCCACAATTTCCCCCTTTCTTGAGTGAAACTACTTGCCTATTTTGCCTTTAAGCTTGACTCAGCTTTATTTGGTGTAGATGTTGGAATTGGCTATTTGGTCTATTTGGTGAATCATAGATCTGATCTTAGAACGTAGAGCAACATATTTTAACTAGTTGTAAAGGTAATGGCAAGAGTAATGATCTTAAACTTGTGTGGCTACTACAATGTGTGCCGCTCTTTGGTGTGTTTGGTTAGAAAGAAATGCTTGGCTTTTCAAGGAAAAACAATGTTTGTTTCTTCATCATGTTTGCACTAGTGCTTTTTGTCTTGAGAATGTTGCCAAAATTTTTTGCCCAAATATGTTTTCTTACTATTTCTCATTCTCTAAAGTATATTCATTTTCCTTCAGAATGAGAAATCTATTACAAGAGATCTATTGTAGAAATATGTTAAATGTGCAAAAAATGTTTGAGCATGGTAACTTTGCTTTATTAAGCTTCAGGTTTGTTAATTCACTATATGTTTTAAATTATGGGCAGCATAGCTAACTCTTCTCAAAAGGTTTTTTGAATAACTTCACTTTATATGCAAAAAAAATCCATATTTGTGTTAGATTTATGTGTTCTACCTCTAAGTAGAATTTGGTGAACAATGTGATAGGATGATTCTTCTTGTAAATCTTGAGGCTTCATTATCACTTCTATTCTAGACAAGATGTTTACATTTAGGATGTATGTCTCATCCTCCAACATCAAGAATGCATAGTGTTATGGGCATTTTTAGAGCTTTACAAATGGGCTTATTAAAGGCCCAGTGGACTAGCTTGGCTGAGAAGGGCCCAGCCCATTCCAGAGTGAGGTTAGGGGAACTAACCAATAGGTCACCCAGTGCGAGCTCAGATTACCAAACGAGTGATCTCATGCATGGGTATGGAATACCAAAGTCCAGTATGTAGCCAAAGATATATACTTCCAACTGACAGATCAGCCCTCAAAAAATTGATATCAAGTTGCTTAGCATTTATTACCCGATATGACATAAAAGATAGATTTATAATTTATCAAACTACATTTGTAACCCTCCTTGACTCTATAAATAAAGGGAAAAAATCATTGTAAAAAAAAGAGAGAAAAACATGCACGAAACCCTAGCCAAAAATAATGAGAGATACATATACTGCTACTCTGCTAAACTATAAAAAGAAAAATCAAACAATAGCAAATACAACTACCATGGACATAGGAGTCGGTGAATAGACTTTAGCTGGACCATATTAAAAACCCCTGGTGTTCATCCTGTTCTTCCCTCTCTCTCACTCTTTTCTTGCATTTTCATATGTTTCCATATAGTTTGGCCTTCAGGGCCTTTGGTTGATCGATTACTGGAATTGATCATCAATATTTTTGATATTAGAAGGAGGGCCCAAACTACTTTTCTACTGATTCACTAACTAACCGCAATGGCAAGAGGAGAACAACCAAGAATTCAGGTGCCACCGTTAACCAATTGGGCAGTCATGCAGAATAATAGTGAAACACACTAGTAGATGAAAACCTGTTTCCAAGAAGCATTTCTTCTATTCCCACAACTGGCCAACCCTTCTCTGTTCCCTTGAGGTCTAACAGTATATAGGCATTGCGTTAACATTAAGAAACGCTTGAGAATATGGTCAAGAGACTTGCCAATGCAGTTATAGCGCTAGCCCAAGTGCATACCTAAGGGATTCAAAGATAGGTTGAAGTTGCTATGATTCAGAGAGCAGTCTGAAAGCCACAAGGAAAGGTATTGGCCTAGATAGAGAAGCCAGCTAGAGATAGGCCTCGATGTTCTGATTCAGCTTGATCCACCAACTCACGACCTGAATCTGAGGGCCACCGATCTTGTGAGTATGATGAAAATCAATGACATAGGAGTTTGTATCATATTGAAGGCTTAAACATAGGTCATGGTAGTATTAAGAGCCAATGATCTAAAGTATAGGATTCAATGGTAGAGGAGCTATTATAAAGGGTGAGATGATTGGAGAAACATCCCTTAACTCAAGATTATTCAGATCATTATGAGGAGAGGACACCTTTTTCTAGGGAGATCGAGACAGAGTCTCTACCTCACATACTCAAGGTTCCTGCCTTCCCACCATATGATGGGGGCAATGATCCATATGACCATTTGGACGCTTTCAACATCCAGATGGATCTTCAGATGACTATTTCTTTAGTCAAATGCCACATCTTCCTAGCTATTCTTGGAGACATACCCTAAATGTGGTTCAAGAATCTTCTAGCTCACGGCATCAACAGCTGGAAAGAGTGCCAAAGAAGGTTCATTAATCAATATAGAGCTCTCAAAAAGTAGCTCACACCATCTTGTCACCTTACAACAATCTTTCAGTGGAAGCACGAATCATTGAAAGATTACATTACGAGATTTAGGTGTGAAGTTTATAATGTGGAGAATCCCTCTAACAACAGCATCCTAACAACAATCTCAATAAGGCTCCATAAAGATAGGAAGCTGCACAAAAAATACATATAAATCTCTAGTAAGGGATCTAGGGGAATTTTATGAGCAAGCTACCAAGGAGGTTAGATAGGAGGAGACCTTTGGCCAAAGAAGCTTAGTCAAAGGAACAAAGTGAGTAGCTCCACCCAGAGCCAAAACAAAAGAAGAGGCAATGGCGAAAATGGCAAGATGGGCTAGAATGATGGCACCGGTAACCAACTAGCAAAGAAGGCTAGGAAGGGGCAACCTCAGCCTCAAGATCGCCAAGAAAACTATAGCATCCTATTTGATACCCCAAATAGGATATTCATAAGTGAAAAGCATAAGGAGGATCTTAGGCAACCTAGACCCATAAAGACTCCAAACAAGTTCAAGGATGCTGGCAAGTTTTGTACTTATCATAATGAAATCAGGCACAACACTTCTAAATGTAGGTCACTCAAAGATACCATCAAAGATCTAATTAGGAAAGGTCACTTGAGGGACTATGTGGTGCAACAATCCATCTATGTTAACAATGTGTGACCATCCACCCATGTTAATAATATGCGATCTATTGAGGTCCATCCATGTTAATAATGTGTGACCGTCCATCCATGTTAACAATGTATGACCATCTATCCATGTTAATAATGTTCGGTCTGCTGAGGTCTATCCATGTTAACAATGTGTAACCATCCATTGATGTTAACAATGTGCAGTCTATTAAAGTCCATCCATGTTAACGATATGCGGCCGTCCATCCATGTTAACAATGTGTGATCTACCAAGGTCCATCCATGTTAACGATATGCAATCGTCCATCCATGTTAACAATGTGTGATCTGCTGAGGTCCATCCATGTTAACAATGTGCGACTGTCCACCCATATTAACAATGTGCAATCTACTAAGGTCCATTTATGTTAACAATATACGGTCTGTAAAGGTCCATCCATGTTAACAATGTGCAATCTACCAGGCATTCAACTTGACAAATATAGTCCATGGCAAACTTATTAAGCATTCAGGCTACCAGCTCAACCAATTGTCTTGGGAACTATAAGGGCCACCACCTACTAACCTAGCATTCAGGCACGAAGCCACTGTTTGCTAACAAAGGATTTGAGTATTTGACTTAGCAAAAGTTGGAAAGGTTAATCAACTAGAATGAATAATAAAGTTAAACAAATTTATTTCAAAGTAAACGACTCATACAAGTTCATCAAAAAACAATTACTTTCATTACAAATGATCTATGCAGTTGGAGCACATTCAAAGTGTTCAAAAATAAAAGTCTGAAGCTAAGTCATAGTGGCATGATCTGTGGAGAGGTAAGGGGCCTAGATAAGTCCTAAGAGGTTGAAGGGTTAATGTAAGGCATGAGTAAATCTTTTATCATTTGTTCTTCAGATCCTACTACAGCTTTTTTCTTAACCTACAAGCTGCCTTCAACTTGAGTATCGCCCCAAGCAGGAGAACCCCTACTGCCAGTTCTACACCCAGAGTTAAAGTTGCCCTCGTGTCCTCCATGAAATGTTGGATAGATGCTTAAGTGTCCCCACCAAAAAAGGTGAAGTCCATATTCGAGTTCTTTTTCCACAGAGTAAATAGAAAATTATTAGCAGTATCAGATATTGTAGTATCTTCAGCTTATGCGATTATAGAAACAGTTTGCCTCTGACTTGGACGATCTCCTTTCCATCTTGTTTGGCCCTATCCCTGGCTACTTCCTTCTTCTTTTGAGTAGCTTCAGCCCATCTCACTACTACATCTAGCTCGCCTTTCAATTGCCTCAGCTCCTTGGTAGTTTTATAGAGCTTTAAGATAAGGTTGGACATCTCACGAGACAAAGTATTCTCAGCCTCCTTCTTAGCTACCTCAGCATTTGGTAGCTGGGTCTTGTAATGTTGCAATTTTTTCCCCAGTTCTAATGCCTCCACAGTTGAAGCAGCTAGGACGCATTCAAGCTTTCTCCACTTCCTGTCCTAGGATAAGACCTTATCCTTTAGCTTGATTGATTGCCTCTAGTACACCCTAAAAAGACCAAAATGGTTAAATTACCCACCAAAGAAGTGAAAAGTTGAAGAGAAAGAATTATACTTACCAGTATACAGTGGTAAACTATAAAGCCCATCAAGCTATCACTATGCACATCTTCAGACTCTAATGATTTTATATGGGTCCCCAAGACCTGACCTATATGCTTGTGAAGGAAATCATAATATTCCTTTGTCTTGGGACCCAGACCATCGAGTTGTTCTTTTGGCGCTTCCTCGAACTCCTCTTGTTCTGAAGTAACAACTACCTCATTCCCTTTCTCAGCTCTTTGCTTTTTAGCAGAAGGCTCATCTAGAGACTCTTCCCCACAGCCAAGAGACCTCATTGGCTCTCTTGCAACCTCAGCCACTTCCAATCCTGAAACAGGGACCAACGCCCGTGAAGTCTCCACCGTAATTAGCAAAGAGGAAAGATGACTAACATGAATAGAAGTTAGAGTGGTGGCAAGCCTTGACCTAGCAAAGTTAGGGGCTTTGAGAAGATTAAGTCTTGCCATAGTTATATGCTCCCCAAAGTCTGCTAAAATGACCTTTCTAGCTCTGCGAGCTCTGATATCTCTCACACTGTCAAGAAGCTCAATGTTGAGGGTAGGAGAGAGCCTATGTGACTGCAGGATTGTTGAACTTCAAGTCATTCTAAAGATCCTCAAGAGCAGCAAAGTGGTTGAGCACCTTAGCTTCCTCCACCCTTAGCCCTGGCTTCTCCTTCCCGGCTCTATCTGTAAGACAACAGAGGTTCAGATTTGAAATAAAGTAAAATGAGTACCAAAGCTAGCCTGCTTCCCCTCAGCTCGCTTGCCAGGCCTCAAAATAAATGCAAAGTTTTGAAGATGATGCAGGAAAGGCAAGCGATGTAAAACCAATGAGTCTTATAGTTTCCTACATTGGACTTCCCCTTAGCATCCCCTTGAGGTAAAATTTTCTTGTAATCAAATGGGCAAGCTGAGAGGTAATAAATTCCATTTGGCAATCTGATACCCTTAATACTATAGAGGTTATAGAAGACTCTAACTAATGGAGGTGGAAAGCCATTCCTAAGGTATAGAAGTATAAGGGAAGTTAGTTAAAATATAAATTTGGGGTCAGTTAGAAAGGAAAAAGCTTCAGCTTTTTCAATAAGTCAATTATATAGGGATGGACTAGGAATCTGAGCCTAACGTCAAGGTGTTAGGTACTAATCACTATAAACCTTGATGGAGGAAAAGCAACATGGTCATCAAAGAAGGTGCTATAATACGACAGCCCTTTGGAAAATGATATGTACAAGCTACTCCTTCGAGCTCGCTAAACTTAATGGATGAGATGTGATGTGCAAAAGGTGAACGATCCAAAAACCCTACTTATCAATAGCTCGAGGATTCCCATTAGGGCTAGAACGAGCTACAAACTCCTCCACAATCTCACTATTCTAAGAGGTTACCTCCTCTATGACATGAAGCTGCTCCCCATTCCCTTTAAAGGATTCAGTATCCTCACCACTTCCTACTTGGTGACTGTAGCATCTATGAAATAGAGACATCTACATAAAAAGAGAGAAAGAGAAACAATCAGGTCACTGAAGGTAGATCGTCCCTAAAGTTGAGAAATCTACTCTAACAGAGGTCTTCCTACACAATAAGTCGTACACATCTCGAATCACCAAGTTTAAGACCCAGAGTCCAAAAGACATGGAGGGCCCGACCATTAGGCTGCTTAAGCCCAAAAAGCTAATGAAAAGCTCGAAACAACAATCAGAAACCCTAGAGCCTATTGATGAATCAACTAGATGAACAGAACACGACAAAAGAAAATGCACAAGTGAGTAGATTCAATCGACATTCTAGATTTTTTCAATGATAAGCAAGTATACCTCACACAGATTGCAGAACAAAGACACCTAGAAGCCAAATATCAGAGAGAGAAAACTCACCATGTTAACCAAAGGAGAAGGTTTGAAGTGTGTACAAAGCTGGTTCTCAGTGATCTGAACCTAAACCACGAGCCTGGTAAGCTTAAATAGTAGTGATGGCAATGAACAGTGACAAATGGTCACGAATTTGACGGAGAGAATGAGAAAGAAGAGTTTGGAAGCTACAAATTTCAAATGATGAATGAAAAGAGGAAAAGTTGTCACTGAAAGTGACCTTCAGTGCTGACGAAAAGTTGTCGTTAAAAGTCGCCTTCAGTGACGATGAAAAGTCATCGCTAAAGGTTCGAAATGATTTTCTATGACGACTTTTGTCATCACTGAAGGTCTTTTTTTTTTTAAATAAATTTTGTTGTCACTGAAAATACGAATTTTTTTTTTTGATGACTTTTGTCATCACTAAAGGTCCTTTTTTTTTATAAATAAATTTTATTGTCATTGAAGGTCTTTTTTTAATTAAAATGAAACCCTAATTTTAATTAATACTTGATGTTTATTACCATATAAATTACATATTAATAAATAATTAATTTAAATATTTCCATTAACATTATATAATAAAAAAAATCATATACATTACTGTTCAAAAGTCAAGTACTTAGTATAAAAAAATTACAATGTAAATATATGGCCTATTTAGGGAATGTAGAAGTCAGGTGTTTAGGTTTTTTTCAAAATAATGCATTCAAAAACATCAAATGCTTGGTTCTCTACTAGGAAGATTTGCCTTAAGATCACATGTATTGTTGTCTGGATGAATAACCTGCAAAAATTTTAAAAATCATTATAAATGTTTACAAGCCTTTGCAACAATACTCAACATCCCAATATATAAAGACATTTTCAATATGTAGAGAATGAAA
>JANHAO010002291.1:0-29203 GCA_026873985.1 Saraca asoca
GCAGCCACATTTAGCAGAGATAGCACAAAATCAGAAAGCTACGATATAAGAAAATAAAATAAAACAAAACAATCTCTTTAACTAGCTGAAAACCTTGAATGTACAGGATCTGGGCTACTAGTTTATAGATCTTATAATCTCAAATAAAACTGGAAACGATTATAGTGATAGAAAACCAGATCTACGCTGGATTCCGCCATGAAATCAGAAAACGACAGCATGGATGCAATAAGGAATATATAAATGAAGGCAAGAAAGAGAGAGAGCGAGAGGAGATAAGGAAGAAGGATAAGAAGAAGATAAAGAAAAGGCACCTGAGATGCTGAAGGAAAAGGTCCTTGAGCAGCTGCCTTCGTCTTCGAGTTTGGCCGATCAGATGGCCGGCCCTTTATGCAGCGAAGGAGCGAGGTGAGCCGTATTTAAAGTGGCGAGTGTTCCCTCGCTCTCGTCCTCCATTCCACACTTTCCGTGGAACGTGTGGGCCCCATCAGAGATCAACATGTTCTGTGGACTTTGGCCTCTCTAATTTTTTTTTTCTCACTCAACACTGCACATCCTCTCGGTCCAAAAGGGCATCACCGTTTGTACTCCGTGACCGTCCTGGAAAAAGATTGCATATTTTTGGGTGGAATTTGTTTACTGTGAACAAAAAAAGTAATAAAAAGACAAAATAATAAGTATGAAATGTTTCTATATGGATCTGATTTATCAGATAGGATAGATAAAACATTTGTAGATTTTATACACAAATAAAATTCGTAATTATTATTATTTAATTTACATGATTTAATATTTTTTTATTTATACATAAAGTAAATTCTAGTAAGAAGGTGTATTTTTCATATTGTAAATTTTCTTGTAAATATTGTAGGAAGTACTGTAATTTAATAAAGTGAATTTCTTTATAAATATTATGTTTTTTAAATCCAAAATTAATGAGGTGAATTTCTATTACTTGTTTGATGCTATTGTTTGGCCACGGACTTCCAACTGAAGTGGCCCAAGTTCTTCTATTTTTTGAGTTTAATATATCTCCTATGTTTTATTAAATAAATAAGATTAATTATTAATCTTTTTTTTTTAATATGGATAGATTCAATAAAATTGAAAATAAAAAATAAAGTTAATGATTAATTTGGAATAAAAATAAAGACGTGTTAGTGGAAGTGCATGAATTTTTCCTGACTTAGATTCCATCGCGGCCGTCTATTTCTCCCGTCTTCGCGGTCCAGATTGTACTTCCATGCCTAAAAATATCTCCAACAGACACGTGACCCGTCTGACACTCTCACTACCAATTCTTTTTATTACTATTGCTAACGACAACCTTTTTTGCGCATTGCAGCCCCCTATAAAATTTTATTTCCGTATGAACCACAGCCTCGCCACGTGAACCTGATGGTGAAGATTTGCAAACATAACTTTTTCTATTTTCCCATTAGGGCAGCGGGTTAGGCCGATGATTTAGATGTATTTTGATTCGATAATTAATAAAAATATTATTGCGGATTTATTTATTAATATAATGACTTAATTAAAATTTTATATGGATTAAATTGTAATATAAGTATAAGATGTGAGATCCGGTCTATCTACTAATTTATTTAATTATAAACATTTTTGTATTATTTTATTTCATTATTTTTATCATTACAATTTCTTTATCACTATCATTGTTTTATTAATCCGTATTAGAAAACAATTCTTATTATTAAAAATATCACAATCATATATTTAAACTCTTAAAATAAAATTTTAATTTATTTTTATTATTTAGTAGCACAAATAATTTTATTAAATTACTTAGTTTTACATATTTTACATCTTACTTTTAGTATCCCATTTTTATCCATGTTTCATCAAATTGATCCTATCATGCAAAAGTTACCTGGCCTATAAGGGCTTTTTGTTTTAGGTAGTATAATTATAGAAAATTTTTGTCTAAATAGGGTCTAAGTAAAAATATTTTTGTAGGTGGGGTTAAAATTAGGAAAACATTGATTTGGGTAATTTGGTGTATTTGAAAATGTTGATTTAAGTAACATTTTGATCTAGTTTGGATTGGGTTGCGTTGCTTCATAAGGCAGGCAACATTGCACATGACAACGCTGCCAAGCAGTCTGGTAAGGCAGCATTGCCCTGGCCAATACCACCTGCCATGGTAGGCGACATTACCAAGAGCAACGTTGCTAGCCTTTCTCGACCGCCTTGCTTGTTGACATTTTTTTTTCTATTATTGCTTCATGACATAAGTTGTTTTTTTTTTTATTTTTTAGTTACTGTTACACTATGGTATATTTTTTTATTCTTCCTCTTCACATTATAAAACACATTCTTTTCTTCTTCACTTAGCAAGGTTTCTTCTGCAACTTTCACATTCATCTTCTTCTTCTTCACTTCTTTCTTCATTTCTTCATTTATCCACTTCTTCTTCTTTCTCATCCATCTATTATTATAAATTTTCTTTCAAATAATATCTATTTCATTATTTGATAAATTGTGAGGTAAGTTTCTGTATACTTATTTACCATTACTTTTCTTTAAGAATTATTTGAATATATTTTTCTATAGTTAAGTTTTGTTTTGCATTATTACTGACACGTTACCCTGATAAATTATTATGCATTACTCAGTATTGATTTTTTTTGCATGAGAAATAAAATTATCTACCTTACATGTATGGTAATAGAAGTATTTTTTTTGCTTGCACTAATAGTGATAGAAGATTTGAGGTTTTAGAGATTTTATTTCTGAAATGATTATGTCAGGGGAATAAAATTAGGATTTGAAATAGATAACAAGTAAAAAAAATGAAAAAATTAATTCACTGACCAGTTAATATCTTTTATATTGAAATTTATTATATTAGTCGGTGCCATTTGTGAGAAAGTTAATTTTTTTAGGTATATTTATTTTTTTTTGAAATTTTAGTATTTAAATTTTTTAGTCATGGGAGAATTTTATTTTTTATTGAAAATTTAGCCAATATATAACTATTTGTGACATATTGCCTAATTAATTTACACTGACTTTACTATGATTGTTTAAATTCAAAAATATTTACACAATCAATCATAATTGTTCACAGTAATGGAAAAATGTACAATGGTTAAGAAGAGTTGACCTTTGAATGTTCAAATTCAAGAGCGTTTTCAGTTAGATAGTGTACGTCTTGAAGAATATATATGCATATTGATATATATATATATATATATATATCAGAGTGCTGAAAAACAATCTTTCCCTTTTTACGTTGATAAATTGTATACTTTTGTTAAAAATAATTTGGATTCTTTATGGATTGTAAAAAGCATAAGTTTTAACAAAAATTTTTTGTATTTGATTTAGAATTAAATGTGGAAGCTAATTAAATAATCAATAACTTAATTGGAGTGACTGATTTGATATGATGTGATACTGTAAATTCAATCAAATAATTAATCAAGATTATATGAGAGTGTATAAAGACAGAGTATTGCATAATTTACAAATGTGCAGAAACAGAATTATGCAATATTGCAGAATGTAATATTAGAGTAGCAATAAATGAAAATGTGCAGTAAAATTGAATTACAGAATATAAAGAACTGTAAAGAAATAATGAAGATATTACAATTTTTAAAGTGATTCAACTTCATTTGAAACCGCAGACGAAGTCTACATCTACTGAGTCAATCCTCAACTAGATGACTTTTTTTATTCCTACAATCAAGATTTTAACTGAACTCCTAAACAGCCAGTTTACAATAAGAATTTTATTGGGCTCTTGCCATACTTAGATACAATAATTCTTCTATTTTTTCAAACTATGATTAACCTTATAACCTAGAGATCTACAAAGAATTCAATGTACTCTTCAACTAACTATAATCAACCTCACAGCTAAAGAAGATGCAAAGGAATATTAACCCTTTCCTTTGTATCTCCAATTTCTATCAACCTAAAAATTGCAAATTAAAATCAAGATGCAGGTAAGAAATACAATACCAAGTTTGGGATGAAAATCTCAAACATCTAACTATGAATTCTCTTCAAATCTTGATAGAAAATTCTTGATTTGATCAGATAAAGAGAAGCAAAGACCAATCTTGTTAAGCTCGAATAGATCTGTGATTTTTGCTCTTGAAGAAGTGTGTTTGCTTTGAAAACTGTTGTGTTTGAAATAGGGTTAGGGGTATTTATAATTGTTGTAACTGACATTTAAAAAGTAACTAATTTTCAGTCCTTAAATCGATTCGTGAATCGGTTCGTAGTGGTTATTACAAACTAATAACTGACTAATTAATTTATGAATTGATTCAACTTGTGAAAATTATGAAAAAATTCATGATCGAATCGATTGATGAATCAAATCATAGTATATTTAAATTAAGTGTTGAATCGATTAGAGAATCAATTTAGATGATTTTCCTAACCTTTGGTAAAAATATTTTTTAAAACTTTTCTTTATGAATCAATTGGTTAATCGATCCAAATAATTTTCACAAATTTTTCAACATGAATCGATTCAATTCATGGATAGATTCATAGAGTGTAAAATGATTTTTTTATAAAACTTGTAGTTGTGAAAGATCTTAAAAACTTGTTTAAAAAATATTTGATTTTTAAATCACTTCAAAAGATTTATTTACTACTTCAATTTATTAGATTTAGGAAATTTATTTGTATTAAGTTTGAATAAAATTTCACTTACAACAGATCCTATAAAAGACAAATAAATCCAAAATGAAGTTGTGGATCTCCTGAATTATATATACTTTGATCCTACAAAATAAATAATAACCATTAAAATATTTAATTAGATACAAATTGTTTTCAACATCAAAACCAAATAAGGAAAAGGTAACAAAGTAATCAAATGCTAACAATATCTAAAATGCTACCAATCTCATTATCTAAGCTAATAAGGCTAATAGACAGGAATGTAACTTTAAATGATATTAGGAGGAAAATTGTGTCAAAGTTGAAAGTAGGAGTTAAGAGACATATCTTGTCCATTAGTTTACGTTTCCTATGTCATGCTATAATACTATTCGTTACCAACGATTTAGATTGCTTGATAATGATGATGTGAGCACGATGTTTTGTTGCCATGATTAATTTCCTAACCTTAGTGCACTAGAATTATATGTTGAGCTTGAAATGGATGACACAAAAAATGAAGAGATTAATATGGTATATCAACTTGGAGATAATGATCTTGACGCAACAAATTTAAAGTCTCAATATGTGGAAATGTTCTCTCAATAAAGTTACTACCACACTATCTCCAATTTTGGTGACCCATCTAATGGTGATGCTGTGACCACTGTAATGCAAGGTGATGATAAGCAGTATTTAGACCCACCCAACATAGATTGTCTGTATGAAGATGTTAAGGATGATGATAAACCATTATCAGATGGCCTTGAAGTTAAGGAGGAGGAAGGAGTTGCTGAACCATTACCACTATATGTACCTCCATCATCACATATATCATATGTCAATTGGGAAGCTCTAGATAGGCTTGAATATCAACTAGTTGAACACTCCATTGCGACTGATGGGTAGAACTTTCATGTCTGTTTGGAATTTGAGAGTAAAGAAGATGTCCTGTTAGCCTTAAAATGATATGCAATTAGTATGCACCAAAATTATAGGACTTGATAGTCAAAACTGACATTTGTAGATGTGTATTGTATAAAATATGGTATAGAATGTAATTGGTAGCTTAGGGCAAGCTTCAATTTGAGGAAAGATTGTTGGGCTATCAAAAGATATAATGGCTTCCACACTTGCGTTGCTACTAGCATGTCACAAGATTATATGCAAATGGACTCTAATTTTATTGCCTCATGCTGTGCGGAGCAAGTGAGAACCACACTGAACCTTCCTATGGCAGAGATAATACAGATGATAAAATCACAATTCTCTTACCAAGTTTCCTACAAGAAAGCTTGACTAGGAAAATAGAAGACTATAAGTCGAATATATGGTGATCAGGATAACTCATACTGCCAGTTGCCGAGGCGGTTGCCAACAATAAGACAAGTGAACCCTAAGGGACCATTGTGCAAATGTAAATTAGGGATTTATATTGAGGACAATATCCTGACCCCAACAATATAAAGTTCAAGAGGCTATTCTGGGCATTTAAACCTTGCATTGATGTATTTCCCTTCTATAAGCTGATGTTAGAAGTTGATGGACCCTTATTGTATGAGAAATGCAAGCACAGCCTACTGATTGCAACCAAATAAGATGGGAATCGCAAAGTATTTCCAGTTGTATTTGCAATAGTTAAAACTAAGAATAGATCTAGTTGGTCATGGTTCTTAGGTATAATTTGAATGCATGTTACCAATGTCGACAGACTATGCTTAATATCCGATTGCCACGATGAGATTGTTGTAGCAATTAAGGATAAGTCACTAGGATGGCAGCTGCCTCAAGGTCACTATCAATTTTGTATCCATCATGTGGCCATTAACTTCAATAGACACTTCAGGAATATAGCCCTTAAGAGACACATTACAAACATGGGTAACTATTTCCTACCACTGCATATGCTTATATTAACTTTACATGAGTTGTTTTAATTATTGTAATCCTTATTGCAGGGTACGAGGAGCAACTAAGGAAGTATGATCTCAGACTTACCAAGTTGTAGTCCTTAAACTTTGATGCAGGTTAGTAGGTGGAGGCACTTCTGAAAGAAAAGTGGGCACAAGTATTTGATGACGGGTAATGCTTTGGGCATATGACAACTAACCTAGCGGAAGTGGTCAATGATGTTCTCAAAGGCATATGGAATTTGCCCATCATTGCGTTGGTGCAAAGTGCCTTCTATCGATTGATAGAGAACAATGTGATAGAGAAAGGGGAGAAAGACAAAGGTATAGTTTGTGTCATTCTACTAGCCACAACTGTAAGTGTTGTCCCAATCTTGTTACCACTTCCAGAAAGAGCACTAGGTATTAGACATGAAGTGTAATAATTCCTTACTTAAGGAGTAGATGCCATGTATTTCTTTTTATTGTGATTATTTTCATGTCTGATTTCATTGTATAGTTATTGTAAACCCACTATAACAAACTATTGTAAATATTTTCATGAAATGTAACAATTTCTTATTTAAACAATAGTTGGTTGCAATGTAATTTCTTCAGTTGTAAGTATTTTAATGTCTGATTTCATTGGTTGCATCATACATATCTCTTAACGCATGTATTACAATAGTATTGGTAATGTTTGTAAAAAATGTGATCTTTTTTTGGTGTGTCATTGAAATGCAATGTGTTGTTGGAACACTTTATTACTATTGATGTATTTTAAATATGGACATGGATACATGTTATCTACTAGTTATTATGCATGATTTTATATTAGAAGACATATATAATCAATCAATGTAGTCATAATAGGTCACAACATAAATGGGTAGAATAACAAAACATCAGACAATAACATTTACAAACAAAGACACTTACAAATAATAACATTTACTAACAACATAGTAGAGAATAACATTCACCCTACTCTGAATCTGATTCATCTTTGTGTTCTTGTTATTGATGTTGGGTGGACATTCGTGATGCCTTATGTGTCTGATCTCACATCCATTTGTGTCACAACGAACTCCTACACCATGAGCTCGATGACTACTCTGCACTTGAGTTGGATATGGAAGGTTAACTAAAGGCTCGGTCACTATCACAAAAGTGTACGTTGAATATGGAGTTGTTGGTTGCACAAAAAATTCAATGTTGTGCGGTGAATGGGAAAAACTTAACTAGCTTGAAAACATGTCTGAGCTTCCTCTTGGTAGTGAAAACAAATGTGGCTATGGAAACCCATGGAAAAGCTTTCTACCATACATATATGGTGATGGATTGAAGGGTTATGGTATGTATGACAAGCCTGCCTTACCATACGATGTCACACTAGATTCATATTCCCTTCTATACATATGTTGTGACGAAGAAGAAGAATATGGTGTGTATAATGTGCCTGCCTCATCATGTGCCTGAGCAATTGTTGTGTGTGAAGGTCCTGCATCATCTGTATGCTCCTCATTTCGCGAGCTTCTTTTGCAGGCACGTTTACCTCTAGCAATTGGATCAACATGAACTGCTGGCCTTTGAACATCAGACAATAGAGATGGATGTGAGTATGCTAAGCTTCAAATCTATGATGCTCATATGCAATATCCACTAAGTCAATGCCTATCTATCTAACCCTAGGCCATGATCTGCTCTTAGCATCGATGAGAACCATATACTGCAACTCCATTCCCAGGTCAGCCTATCATACAAGTAGAATAAGGAAATTACTAACTATTATTTCTTAGTTCAATCTATATAATTAGTTTAAACATAGTAAATCATACCATTGAATCTTCCATTGCACCACTTGGAGCAATTTGGCATCTTGTCACCATTCTATACCATAGCTTGTAATTATTGTTGTCATGCAATGGTTTTGATGGTGGCACTCCATGTGGGATTCATTGTCCTTGATTGTTCCAAAGTTGTATCCATTGTTCATGTCTAACAACCTAATCCTAAGATTCTTTACCCTATAGTGTGTACTCTTACAGAGTGTTATCCACATCTAAGTCATGGGATATAGGTTGTTGAAGACCAAATTGACTCATTAATCTGTCCGTGCTATGCCACTCTACAATGTGGAAACATATTAGAGACACTTGTGAACGTAGATCTTCTGTCCAGTTGTACAGTAATCTGGCAAGGTCGCTAACATATCACCCTTGTAAGGTTCCTAGACAACATGCCATCATAAATCACAATTGCAATCAGTGCCACAAATAGAAATTAAAATTCACACAATAAATGACAATAATGTAATAAGGTCAATTATTCATACTTGGTCCGGCTTTAAGCGATTAAGTGAAGCCCTAAATGCAATTAACACAAGGCTTGAAGTTATCGTTATGTCCTGAGTGTCATGCCATTTGAAAGCTAAAGGCATTAGCTCTTGTTAGTCGGGATCCAACCAATATCTCCTAACCAATGCGATGCTTCAGAATCTATCCCAAGCTTAAATTTGGACTAGCAATATGCATCCAGAAATGTCATTTCACTTTGCCTTGGATGCCTTGCATAACTCTTTATAAGTCCAAATAGGACCACAGACCCCCAACTATATCTCCTTGCATCTTGTAAATCGACTAATAGGGGCAAAAACATTAAATGCACATAATGGGTTGACTTGTCATTATATAATATTGCACCTAACATTCTCAATATGTAGGTGCATGTGTATTGTTGCATAATCTCCTTATTGGCATTATTCGAAAGAGCATTAAACCGTTCTTGTAATCAGGCTAAGCTTTTGGTCATAAATGAAACGATGCTCATTTGGTGGAATATTGCCTAACAATATCTCATAGACTCCATACCATGATAATTGAGTCGTGCCAATCACTGCTTCACCATCCATAGGGAAAGTGCAAATTGGATCTTACAATGTGACTGTTATTTCTTCCTGTGATATGGGGAATATATGTGTCTTCAGTTGCTATCTCTCAACAAGTGCACTAATGAGGGGTCAATCAACGTTTATGTGTCTAATTTTGAAAACACCACAAAATCTTACTGATCAAAGATAGAGATCCATTCAAGGGTTAGGGGACAGAATGTGACTTAAACTTCTGATGTAGAGCACTCGATTAGTCTATGTAAAAAAAATGAAAGTAAGGTATTGAAAATAATAGAGAAATTGAATAATTTTTTTTTAAATGATCAACTTTTATTAGTATTATTAACCTTATTCCCTCACCATATTACTTTTGAAATATATAGGTATTATAATTGAAGCAACGAGTGATTTTTTGGATCGGGATTTAGAAGATGAGCATGTCTCTGCTACAATTACCAAAATAAACAATATTATAAATATTTATTTCTAATTATTTTATTAAATTAAATTAAAAATGACAGTAAATAATTGGTTACAAGCACAAATTAAGGTAACAAATTTTGAATACCAAAATAACAACTTCAATCATATCACATGTTAAAAAATCAATTAAGTAATCCATTTAATTGTTTACATTATCTATAATTAAGATTTCTATTTTTTACTTCATAAAAAATTTAATTTTAATCAAACAAATATTAATGTAAGCCTTATTAACTAGTTAAAAAAGAATAAATAACATAATTGCATATATAAAATTCTGTCATGAATAAGAAACTTAAATGCTAGAAATCTAATTTAAATATAGGCTAGTTACAAACTACACCTAAGAAAATTAACTTTATCATAAATATTAACAGCTAATATAATAATTTTCAATGTAAAAGTTATTCACTAGTTAACTAATTAATTCTCTCAATTTTTTCACTTAATATCTATTTTAAATTCTAATTTTATTCCGCTAGCATAATAGTTTCAAAACTTAAAATAGATAAAATGAATAATTCCATTTCAGCTAAGATGGATAATTAATTTCTCATAAAAAAATTTATACAGAGTAATGTATAATAATTATTCAAATTAACATTTTAGTAATCATGTAAAACAAAACTTAATTATAGATAAATAGATTCAACTGATTCTTAAAAAAAATAATGATAAGTAATAATATAAAAACTTACCTCACAATTTTGTCAAAATAGGAAATGAAGAAGATAAGGAGCAAGAGCTTCAGTATGCAAATGAAGTTAACAAATAAGAAAAGGCAAAATGAAGAAGATGCAGCAAATGAAGAACAAGAAGATGCAGAAGAAGAGGATGCAAATCAACTAACAAGCCTCATTATTTAACATGGAAAAAGGTAATGTTTCATGGGCCTAATAATGCTGCATGCATGCACTCCTATTGTGCATTGACAACATGCACACTATTATGCAATAGTGTATGGCAGAAGCATGCATGCAAAGGAAAAGGAAATGTATGCAGTGGAGTAGGCTAGCTAAGGCTTGTAGATTGGTTGGTAGTTAGCATTACCACCAATGTCGCCTACCTAAGTAGTTGGCGTTGCTGGTAGCAATATTGCCTATGTAGCTCTAGTTGTTAGGTAGCATTGCTGTCGATAATGTCTTCTAGTGTTCCAGGTCTCTTGGCATTGCTCACGGCAACGTTGCTTGGCTGGCCACCCTCTTGACGTTGCACATAGCATCATTTTTCCATTTTTAACCCTACCTACAGAAATTATTTCCATTCAACCCCAAATTTGTCAATATTTCCTACAATTACACCACTTAAGTCAAAAAGCTGCCTATAGGTCCTAACAACCTAACTTGTTTGTAAAATAAAATAGACTTGGACCTAACTTTTAACTTGTCTTATAAAATAAGATAAGTTATATTAATTAAACATAATTCATTAACCTACTAGGCCGACCCATATATTTTTATATATAAAATAGAATATATTTATGTCTAATTTTTTATATGGACCTAGTGTATTTGAGGCAAGGCCTAACCTATTTTTACTCTTATTTATAATTTTATCAAATTTAAAAATATTATTTAAACAACATATACGACAAATTCTATAAAAAAACTATCATGAAAAAAATATATTATTTATACCTAAATGACAAAATATTTATAATTTAGTATGAAATATAAACAAATCTTTAATGATTATTTTGTTAAATATTTGTTTAAATTATTAAATAAAGAAATACTATGATGGATAGACAATGAATAATTATAGAAGGATTATTAATGACTCTTTTGTTAATTGATCAATATTTACCCATCTATTGATTTGTTAATTATTGTGGATGAATTTAGAGAGACACAAAGTTAGATGAATTGGAAGGAACATAAATTTTCATCCATTTTGACATCCCTAACAGGTATAATTAATGTTCTTGGTAGTTAAAATTGGATTGCTATCCTCCCTTGTTATATGATTTAACTTTATTTAGTAACAATTAATTTAATTTGAATTTAAACTAAGTTAATATTAATTTTATTCAAAAATCTTTCATCACTAGACTTCTTTCGAGTTCATATATCAATTTGATAATCTTATGAGAATTACTTTCGTTTTTTTTAAAATAATAATATTAAATAATTAAATAAGTAATTACTAGTTGAGCTAATTACTAATTAAATAATAAAAAATATAAAAATAGTAGCTTAATTATTAAATGTATAAGTTAATCAAATAGCAAATAAATACTTTGCTCTATAAAAAATTTGGCTATAATATATTGAGATATCCACACTTAGCATTTTTGGTGTGTTAGTATAGTGTAACAAATTTGTTTTTCTTTTCATACTTTCTGTTATACTGTTCAGCCTTTTGTTATATAGTTAAGCATAGGTAGTTTTTGGTTGTTTTGTTGAGCTGTACTTCACATTTTTGGCATGAAAATAGAGGCCTCTGCTATATAAGCTTATGTAATTCATTCAGATGAATAGAGAGAGTAATATATTTAGAATGTGTATTTTCCTTTCTTAATATAGTATCAAAGTACTATCTTTCTGCTACTTTTTTATGGTGATGATGGCATGAGGTGGCCAAAATTCTTCATTTGCCAGTTTTATGGCTCTATCCGAGTCTCTCGATAACAATTGGAATCCATATTTCCTATAGAACAGTGACCATCCAAGTTTTGCTCTTATTTCGCATCCTTTTACCAGCCCCAACTATAATACATGGAGCCGTGTTATGCTCA
This sequence comes from Saraca asoca, assembly GCA_026873985.1. Taxonomy (NCBI): domain Eukaryota; kingdom Viridiplantae; phylum Streptophyta; class Magnoliopsida; order Fabales; family Fabaceae; genus Saraca; species Saraca asoca. Next base: position 12,641 of record JANHAO010002291.1, read on the forward strand.
TGGCCTTAAATGCCAAGAATAATGTTAGTTTTGTTGATGGATCGATTCCAAAACCATCATCTCCAGATCCTCTTTCTGGTGTTTGGTCTCAGTGTAACAACATGGTTACATTATGGATTCTCAATGCCACTTTGAAGGAAATAGCAAATAGCCTGCTCTATTTGAATAGTGCACAAGCTGTTTGGTCTAACTTATATGATTGATTCTAACAAAGTAATGTTCAATGGATTTTCCAAATTAAACAAAATTTTCATAGACTAGCACAAAGATCTTTCGACCTCAATAGTTATTATACATGGTTAAAAATTCTCTGGGACGAGCTCAAACATTTTTAGCCTGTTCCTGATTGTACTTGTGGAGGTATGAAAGCTTGGATAGAATTCCAAGAATAAGAATATTTGATGCAATTTTTTATGGGTCTAAATAAATCATATCATGCAATGCAAGTTTAGATCTTGATGCTCGATCCTTTACCTCCAGTAGCTAAGGCCTTCAATTTAGTTGTTTCAGAAAAATGATAACGAACTATTGTATCTTGACCTTTATCAGCTTTAGTTAAATCAATGGCATTTCACATGTCTACAGCTCCTCCTTCTGTTGCTGTAGTTTCATCTTAGGGCAAGCCCAAATGAGATTGACCACAATGTTCTTATTGTGGAATTTTGGGATATACAGTAGATTGCTGCTACAAAATTCATGGATATCCACTTAGTCACAAGTCAAGATCAAAATCTCAGTTTAATTCCTCAATGGCAGCGAGCTCAATATCAACGAGCTCAATAACAGTGAACTCTAATCCCTCAATGGTAATGAGCTCAATAGCACCAAGCTCTAATTTGCCTCCCGTAGCCATGAGCTTAGCTCTGCCATATAATACTTTGCTGACCTCTTTATCGAACGATCAGGTACAACAACTCATTGCCTACCTTAGCTTGTAGTTAACTCATAATACCACTCCTGAGATTCAATCTGCTACTAACCCTTTAATCTCGAATGTTTATGGTAATCCTTTTTTTGCTCTTTCATTTTCTCACCATCTTATTCCTCCTGATGCTTGGGTGATTAACACATGTGCTACTTACAATGTTTGTTGTAATTTATCAATTTTCTCACACTTCAGTTTAGTTTGCAACACTTCTGTGACTTTACTTAATGGTGAAACTATCAGTATTGGTAGAATAGGATCTATGGCATTATTTGATACTTTGATTCTGCATAATGTGCTTTTTGTTCCTCAATTTGGTTTTAGTCTTCTCAGTGTTACCTCTCTCACACTTAGTCACAATTGTCATGTTGATTTCATTTCTGATGTGTGTGTGTGATTTAGGACCTTACTTAGGGCTTGATGATTGGGAAGGGTAGAAGAAAGAAGAATTTATATTTTCTAGACTTAGACATTGCTACTTGTAATTCGTTTCTTTTAAACACTGAAATGACAAAAAGTGATATATGGCATTTTAGACTTGGCCACCCATCTCATGTAAAAATTCAACTCCTTCATAATGAATTACAACTTCCTAATTCGTTATCTCATTTATCTTCACATTGCAAAGTTTGTCATTTAGCCAAACAGAAACGTCTGCCTTTCACTTCTCATAATAACATGTCTGCCAATATTTTTGGATTTAATTCACATGGATAATTAGGGTCCTTTTCATGTTAATACAATAGCTGGTCATAAGTATTTTCTTACCCTTGTTAATGATTGTTCATGAGCTACTTAGGTTTATTTACTTAAAAACAAATAAGATATTCTTACCATATTCCCATGATTTTTTACCTTGATTTCCAATCAATACAATGTTACAATTAAATCTGTTCGATCAGATAATGCTAAAAAATTGGCTTTTTATGATTTTTTTCGATCTAAAGGTATTATTCCTTTTCACTCTTGTGCTGCGACATTCAAACAAAATTCGGTTGTCGAATGCAAATATCAGCATATACTTAATGTAGCTCATGCTCTATTTTTTCAGTCTTCTATTCCTCTTTGTTATTGAGGGGATTGTGTTTTAATAGCAGTCTATTTAATTAATCGTACACCCTCACTTTTATTGTCTAACAAAAGCCCTTTTAAGTTATTGCACAACTAAAAATCCACTTATGCACATCTTCGCACTTTTGGCTATTTATGTTATGCTTCCACACTTACTAGTCAACACACAAAATCCACCTCCTGAGCTCGTGCTTCTATTTTTCCTGGTTATCCTATGGGTTACAAAGGGTATAAATTACTTGATCATGAAAGTAACAAAATATTCATCTCTAGGCATGTTTAATTTCATGAAACTATTTTTCCTTTTGCTAATTCAAATATTACTCATGATTCACTTAATATTTTTTATGATCGTGTTTTGCCTCGACCTGTTCCATCTTCTTTTGATCTCTCTACTTCAATCTCACTTTCTACACCACACCTCGTGTTCAACCTGACCTTACACTTGGTGTTTGACTTGATTCTACACCTGACGTTCGACCTGACCCTGCATCACCTGATCATTTAGTCACCCATCCAAAGCGTATTTCTAAAGCTCTTGCGTACTTGTCATATTATTATTGCTATTTAGTAGCCAATCAGTCTAACCCTTTACCAACTTTCTGTGTTTATCCCATATCTTCTTTCCTTAGCTACTAGAAACTCTTCCCTGCTCATCATAACTTTAACTTAGCCATTACCATTCAATTTGAACCTCACAGTTTTGCCCAAGCAATTGAATCTCTGGAGTGGTGTCATGTTATAAATGTTGAATTGGAAGCTTTGGAAAGCAATGAGACCTGGCCTATTATTTATCTCCCTCCTAAAAATGTCCAGTTGATTGTAAATGGGTATATAAAATTAAATTTGAAGTTGATGGAACAGTGGAGCACCATAAAGCTTAACTTATTGCTAAGAGATACATACAACAAGAAAGTATTGACTTCTTAGATACTTTTTCTCCAATTGCAAAGCTTGTAACTGTTAAAGTTTTACTTTCCTTGCTATTGTTAATGGTTGGTTTCTTACTCAACTTGATGTCAGTAACGTTTTTCTTCATTTTAACCTTGTTGAAGAAGTTTATATGACAATTCTCCTGGTTATGATCGGAAGGGGGAGCATTTTCTTTTTAATGTTGTCTGCAGGTTACATAAGTCCATTTATGGCCTTAAATAAGCATCCTATTAGTGGTTTCACAAATTCTCAAGTGTCCTTATCAAAGGAGGTTTTAGACAATTAGCTAGTGATCATTCTCTCTTTACCAAACAACATGGCAACTTTTTTCTTGGCTTTCTTGGCATATGTTGATGATATTATCATTGCAAGCAATGATCGGATCACTATGGATAATTTAAAATCAATCCTTAATTCTGAGTTCAAGATGAAAGATTTGGGACCTCTAAAGTATTTCTTAGGTTTGGAAATTGCAAGATCAACAACTAGGATTTCCATTTGTCAACAAAAATATGCTTTGGAATTACTATCTGAGCTAGCTATTTGAGTTGCAAATTAGTTCCTGCTCTAATGGAACCTAATCCGAAACTTTCTTAAGAAGATGGTGATTTAATTCTAGATCCTACAACCTATAGATGATTAATTAGGAAACTTCTGTATCTCGTGATTACTCGGCCTAACATCACATATTTAGTAAATAGACTCAGCCAGTTCCTGGCAGTTCCATGAGCTCCACATTTGGCTGCAGCACTTCATGTCTTGCAGTATATCAAAGGTACTTCAGGTTAGGAAATCTTCTTTCCCTCAGATTCAAAAATACAACTAAAGGCATTAGCAGATTTAGATTGGGCAACATGTCCAGACACATGCCGATCTGTTTCTGGCTTTTGTGTATTTCTTGGTTCTTCCTTAGTTTCTTGGAAATAAAAAAAGCAACAAATTGTGTCTCGATCATAAGCTAAAGTTGAATATAGAGCTATGGCCAACACCACTTATGAGCTCGTTTGGTTATTGTCTTTACTTAGAGATTTAGGAGTCTCTCAGTTTAGCCTGGCTCTATTATTTTGTGACAACTAGGCTATCCTCCATATTACTGCCAATCTTGTCTATCATGAACGAACCAAGCATATTGAAATAGATTGCCACATTGTATGGGAGAAAATACAAGCAAGCATGCTCAAAGCCCTATATGTTGGAACACAAAACCAGCTAGCTGATATCTTCACCAAAGCTCTCCATGCGACTCAATTTCATGCTATTCTAAGCAAGATGAGCATCTATAATCTATATGCTCCGTCTTGAGGGGAGCCTTAGCATTTTGGGTGTGTTAATATAGTGTAACAAATTTACTTTTTCTTTTCACGCTTTCTATTATGCAGTTTAGCCTTCTGCTATGCAGCTAGGCATAGGTAGTTTCTTTCTATTTTGCTGAGCTGTACTTTACATTTTTGGCATGAAAGTAGAGATCTTTGCTATAAAAGTTTATGTAATTCATTCAGCTGAGTGGAGGGAGCAGTATATTCAGAATGTATATTTTCCATTCTTATTATCCACAAACAATGAATTTTAAGTAGGAACTACGTGACATATTACTATTTTAGTTGACAATATAAGAACCAAATGTTTATCCGCTAATAACGGCGATATGCAATATCAGTAGAGATGATTGTTTAATGATCAATTTTTTTTCTCTAATATTTTCTATTTATAAATTAGCAAAAATATTTTTATAAAATTGAAGAAGATTCTAAAAGCATGTATTCTCAAATTGTTAACATATTTAACAAAAACACTGTGGTTAAGGGAGGTTAAGTTTTAATATCTATGAAAATCGACAAAAGCTTTGAAAATTAGACAATGATAGGCAGAAATCTCAAAATTATTTTGTGGTAGGAAGTGAATTACAAACAAAAATGAACTCTTAGGATTCAATTATAAAAATAAGAAAGAATAAAAACAAAACTATAAATTAGATGAATATTTTAATTTAACCATAAAAAATTAAAATTTTTTCTCTTGGAATATTTAGTTCGTGAAATCATATATTTTAGAAATTTTAATATTTCTTGAAATATTATATCCTCGATTTGATTCAATTAAAAAATTTATTAAAAATATTATAATATTATATTTTAATTAATTTATATATTTTAAAATTTTAATTAAAATTTCAAAAATATCCTCACAAAAAAATTGACAGATAAATATTAGAAAGTTGATAGGTCAACATCAAAAGTTGACCTATCAATAATAGTCAATGTTAAAAATTTAACCAATAAATAATGGTAGATGATGATAAAAATAATAGATGATTAGTGAGAGAGGTGGTCAATTTTAGGTGATAATAGTGATAAAATATTAATGAAAGTATAGATAAAATAATTTTTTTATATGATAAAATATACATATAGTATAAGAATGAGATTGTAAGATTTCCTGAAAAATTTTTCTTAGACCAGTTTTGTCATTAAAAATAAATCTTAAATCATATCTATTAGTAAATATGAGAATATCATACTTCTTGAAGAGGTATGGGGTTAATAAAGTAATTTTATTTTATAAGAGGAAGTGAGAATCAAAATAGAAGACATAATGTGAAAGCAAGATAGTCGTTGATTACGTTTGACTTAATAAAACCTTTTTCATATTATAATTACAAACTTGGGCGGAGTCGTTGCGGCACATTTAAAGCGTGACTAATAAAACTTCCCTAAAGTTGGAAGTTATCAAAACTGAAATGCTTGGTTTTGTAGTTATTTGAACGAATTCATATAGGGTTGAATTGTACTCTTCGATTCCCCATCATTTTATTTATTTTTAATAAGTATTTATAGTTTTTATATTTGCAATTAGTTTTTTATATTTTAAAATTATTTTTAATTAGATCTTCACATCAAAATTTCGTTAAATCTTAATGATATGATAAAGAGTTTAATAACTGACTTATCAAAATTTAGAATTGCATCATTGTAATGTTAAATAGTTTCTAATTAGGTAATTATTACTCATTCATTTTATTTTTTTTCTTTTTATTTTATTTTTTCATTTTCTAAATTTATTGTAGTGTGTATAAAACTCTATTTTTATTACACTAGATACTTAATATGTATTAAGTGAATTTTAGTTTTAATGACAGAAAATATAAAACTTGTGTTTAATTATTGTGCTGTAAATTAAATGCATCGTAATATATTTTAATTAATGATATTTATTTGTCCCTACTATTTTAATGATTATTATAAAAAATAAATAAATTATTTTTCTATTTATTTTTATAATAATTACTAAAATAACTTAATAAGTTAAAACTTTAGGGAGAAATAAATAATTTTCCACAATAATTACTGAAAGAAATATATTCTTCTTCTTATTTGAACATTTTAAATTCAAAATTTATATTTTTAATGCTTTGACTTATTAAACTAATTTATTAATTATCATTAAAAATAAATAAATTATTTATTTTATTTAAATATTTTGGTACGTCATTTATTAACATAAAATTAATTTTAATAATAAATATTTTTAGAAATAAATAAATTATTAATTATTATTTTAATTAAATTTTAAAGTATTATTTATTTAAACTATTAAATAATTGATCATTTTACTTTATGATCCAATTTATGTCTTGAATTTTATCAATTGTTGTTGAATTTTATTTAATTAAACTTTAGAATTTTTGAAAATATATTTAAAATTTTATTTTTATTATACAAGATATCTAATGTGTATTGTTATGTGCATTTTTCAGACTGCACAAATGGGTTAGTAAAAGCCTAATGGATAAGTCCAGCTGATAAGAACTCAGCTCATCTAGAATTGAAGTTGCTAGACTAAGACACTAGGTTGTCAAATGCGAGCTCAAGTTGTTGGTCAACACGAGTCAAAGCAGTAACTTCAGGTCAAAGAGAACACGACCCAACTTGCAGATCAAAGCATGCATCCCCAACCATTAATATAGGAAGATCCGTTTAGTTTCCTATTTTAACGGGAATCCACTATACCATCAATCCTTATCTATTATGGAATTCTAATCAAGTCATGATACTTATTGTTATAAGTTTACATTCAAACATAACCCCCTAACCATTATAAAAGGAGACGAAATCATTGTATAAGATATAATCAATCATCATATACAAAATACTCACCAAAGAAAAATAAAGCCATGAACGTATGGGTCAAGCTAACTTTAGCCAGACCACATTAAAAGCTTTTGGTATCTCCCTATTCTTTCTTTGTCTCTCTTTCTCTTTTCACATTCAATTTGCAATTTAGGGTTCTAAACTTGAGTTGACCGGATTTGACTGTTAACATTTTGACGCTAGAGGAAGTGTCCTAAACTGCATTCTCCTTGACTTTTTTCGATGGCTAGAAAAAGAACCGCCAGGAGTTCAAATGCTGTAGTTGACCAGCCTAATAGTCATATGGAACAATAGAGAGATCTAATCTTTCTCATGGTAGGTACTTTCATTGTCCCCACCACAGGTATTGTCACCAACATGCCCCTAGTAGCTTCACACTAACCTGATATTATTGATGGAATACAAGTATGGCATCAGCGTTATAAGGTGCTAGAGAAAATGGTAGGAGAGTTGGCTGAAGCGGTTAAGGCATTAACTCAGGCACAAGCCCATTGCTCACAAGAGCAGGTTAGGGGCATTGTATAGAAATAAGCTCTCCAAAGGACATGGGAAGGAGCTCAGGATGAGAGACAAACCAGAGAGGTACTTCAGAACACCCATTCAGCTTGCTCTACCAACTCACAACTAAGGTTAGGGGCCCATTAAGCTCGTGAGGAGAATGAAGGAGATCATCAGCGATGTGGGGGTTCGTGTCGAGCTAAAGGCTCAAATAGGACCAATCAAAGACATTACTCAGATCAAAGCTCGTCGGGTCATGAGTAGAGGAAGCACAGGACCTTAGGTCGACACTACTATGACAAAAAAAGGAATCGGCCATCTTCCAGTCGTCGGTTTGAGGCTCAAGACCATATGGTAGAGGAGCTGCTTTAAAAGGTAGAGTAGTTAGAACAATGCCCTTGGGGCTTAGGACCATCGAGATCGTTATGAGAAAAGGGCCCCATTCACCAAGGAGATCGAGACAAAGACTCTCCTTTGTAGGTTCAAGATTCCCACTATCTCGCAATGCAATGAGGATAGTGACCTATACGACCACTTGGATGCATTCAATATGCAGATAGATCTTCAGATGACCAATCCTTTGGTTAAGTGTTATGTCTTCCTAGCCACTCTAGGAGACATACCATGAACATGGTTTAGGAATCTCAAAGCTCACAACATTGGTAGTTAGAAAGAGTGCCAGAGGAGATTCATCAACCAGTACAAAGCACTGAGAAGGCAGCTCACACCACCCTGACACCTTGCGACAGTCTTTCAGTAAAAGAATGAATCATTGAAAGACTACATTATCTGATTCAAACATGAGGTCAGTAATATAGAAAATCCCTCAAATGAGAGCATCTTAACAGTAATCTCAGTGGGACTCTATAAAGGTGGAAAGCTATATGAGAGCATATACAAGTCTCTGATGAGGAACCTGGGTGAATTTTATGAACGAGTTGCCAAAGAGATCAAGTAGGAGGAGACCTTTGGCCTTAAGAAGTCCGATCAGGAGGACAAGGTGAATAGCTTGCACCATAGTAAAAAAAGGAGCAATAGAGGGGATAGCAAAGAGAATCAGAAGAATGACTCAGATAATCAGGCCACAAAGAAGGCTAGGAATGAGTGACCTCAGCGTTAAGGTCGCCATGACAACTATAGTGTTCTATTGGATACTCAAGATAGGATCTTTGCAATAGAGAAAGACAAAGAGGATTTCAGAAAGCCCAAACCCCTAAGAATCCCAAACAGGCTCAGGGACACGAACAAGTTTTGTGCCTACTATAACGAGGTCGGCCAAAATACTTCAAAATGCTGGACACTCAAAGATACGATTGAGGATCTGATCAAGAGAGGTCACTTGAGAGATTATGTGATACAACCTGCGGGACAATGACCTCAGTAGTCCTAGCAACCAAACAACAGCAACTCCATAAAGTATTACATAGGAAGGTCCGAATTCAGATTACATTATTGATGATCCTATACTGCACCCTATTCTCCCTGAGCTCATAAGGCCAATGATGGGATGCTAAGTCCAAACTAGGAGGGCCCACACTTCATCAAGGAAGACTTAGGAAATGAAACTTATCGCTTAACAAATGGAGCTGAAGTTCCACGAGCTTGGAATGCAAAACATTTAAGCCTATTGAATAAATTTCAATTTGGCACTTTAGTTTTGTAATATTATTTCTTTAAATTCTCCATCTTTACTAATTCTTGGATAAATTTATAGCAGAATATTATATCAGAAGCGATCTCTTGCCCTTTTAATCTAGAAACGACATTTAGTTTGATAAAGTTAACACATGCTAGCTAAAGCGCGACCTACGTGGATATTCATTGTTAGCTGAGGCACGACCTACTTAGGCACTTAACTCGTACTAGCCGAAGCATATGCATGTGATCTACTACTTGGCACCGCATCCATGCGACCTGCCTAAACAACAAGATTGCTAGCACTTGACTGCCTAAGCAACAAGATTACTGGCACCTACCAGTATGAGAAACAAGATTGCTAGCACCTACTTGAGCAATAAGATTACTGGCACTTGTCTGCCTGAGTAACAAGATTGCTGGCACCTAACTGAGTAACACGATTTTTGTAATGTGACTTACTGAGCAACATGATTGCTGAAGCACACCTACCTGGCCAACAAGATTACTAGCTAAAATGCAACCTATTGGGCACTTGACTCGTGCTACTGGACACTTGAGTCATGTAAATTAAAGCACATTCATGCGACCTACTGGGCACTCGATTTGTGCTAGCTAAGGCAAATATATGCGACCTATTAGGTGTTTAGTTTGACATGTTTACAAAGTCATGGTTTACTGCTGAGACACATTCATGCAAGCTACCTAGCATTCAACTTATCAAAAATCTCATTCACAAAGTAAATGTACATATGAACATTCGAGAGATGAAACTTAAAATTACAGAAGTTTAAATGATAGCATGACAGATCAAGCTTCTGCCAGTAAACTACAGCTCCCAGTCTACAGATCATACTGAAAGCTGGGGCTAATGTTATTTGTATTTTTTAGACCACACAAATGGGCTGGTAAAAGCTCAATAGACAAGTCCAATTGATAAGGACCTAGCTCATTTAGGATTGAGGTCGCTAGACTAAGACATCAGGTCGCCAAATGTGAGCTCAGGTCATTAGTCAATATAGGTCAAAGTAGCAACCTCATGTCAAAGAGAACAAGGCCTAGCTTGCAAACCGAAGTACACATCCCCAACCATCAATACAAGAAGATCCGTTCAGTTTCATATTTTAATGAGAATCTGCTATAACCATCAATCCTTATTTATTATGGAATCTTAATCAAGTCATGATACTTATCTGTTATAAATTTAAATTCAAACTGTAACCCTTCGACCATTATAAAAGGGGATGAAATCATTGTACAAGACATAATCAATCATCAGATACAAAATACTTACCAAAGAGTAATAAAAGCTGTGGAAGTAGGGGTCAAGCTGATTTTAGCCGAATCACATTAAAAAGCTCTAGTGTTTCCTTATTCTTTCTTTCTCTCTCTTTCTTTTTTTTTCATTCAATCTACAGTCTGGGATTCTAAACTTGGGTTGATCGGATTCGACCGTAAAAATATATTAAGTTTATCTTAATTTGAATGGTAAAAATCTAAAAATTATGTTTAACTATTATAATTAATTCATAAAATGAGTGGTAAGGATTTAATTAGAAACTATTTCAAATTATAAAGACCCAATTCCAAATTTTAATAAGGGCAGTCAACAAACCATTTACATGTTATTAAAAATTATAGAATCTCGATGGCAAGGACTCAATTAAATATGATTTTGAATTTTAGGAACCTAATTCTAATTTTAAAAATTTTAAGTACCTATTTAAAATAAAATAAAATAAAACTATAAAGGCACATGATACAATTTAACCTTTAAATAATGTTCAGAAATCATATATCCTTCACAAAAAGGTAGTTATTAGCCCTTCTGAAACAAATGGTAAGTTTATTTGACCAAAATTGCTCACATAATTCATAATTATAATTTTCACAACAATATTTACACTTCATTCAAATATCATTAACAAATTAAACATTAAAAAAAAAACCATAACCTTATTGAAGAAGTTTATTAAATTTAAAGGTAATTTTTTTTTTTGTTAATTAATATCTTTGGGTTGCAAGGGCATCCTTATATCAAGAACTCCTTAGGCAGACCTAAGTTGCTATGAATCCTTCTTCAAATCTTTGTTGATAATGAATTATTTTTATAACATTTAGTCAAATATTTTATATTTAAAGTAAGTTAATAACACTGGCCGTCGCTCCTATACGTGTTGATGAGAATGAAGAAACATGGGATGAAACTATGAAATTGAAAATAAACAAAAGAATGTATAGAACCAAAACCAGGAAAGAAAAACGTACAAAGGTGGAAAGTTTTTAAAAAAATTAACATTTAAGTAGAATAATTAACGTTTAACTTATATTTTGTTACAAAAGGTTTCTATGCTGCTTAAAGTTATTTTGAAAGTATTTAATGCTTAGAGTTGATGCTTAAGGAACACAGGAGATATATGGATAGCTTACATGTAATAATAGGATACACTGAAACTGTAGTACATTTATTATAGCTTTCATTTTAATCCATTGAAAATTTAAGATGACTAAATTAGCATAAATTAAAAATACCACATAAAAAAAATAGAGGAGAAACCGCGGATCATGACTACTGAATCTCCGTTGAAAAGTCCAGTAATTTTAATCCCTCGTGAATGACTATTCAAAGTCTATTAGTAGTACTTTTCTTTAATTGTCTGCAAAGTCTCATATTACTTTACTTGTCTACAAAGTCTCATATTACTTTTCTTGTCTACAAAGTCTCATTCTTTTCTCTAAATTGCCCATAAATTCTAACATGAATTCAATGCATTCATTGATATTATCTTTGACATAGTTTCACTTATTATTTTTTGGTTTATTTGGTTAATTCAGATAATAAATCACATTATTTATAATTCATTCATTCTTTAAATTGTCCATAAATTATAACATGAATTTATTGCATTCATTGATATTATCTTTTACATAGTTTCACTAATTATTTTTTGGTTTATTTGGTTAATTCAGATAATAAATCACATTATTTATAATTCACTTTTTACTATTTAATTAGATAGTGTTTAATAGTAATAGATGATGGTTAATGATGATAAGTGATAGTGGACAGTGATCAATGACAGTAGGTGATAGTGATAGTGAACGATGATTAATGATAATAAATGATGGTGAGCAGTAGTCAACAATGATCGATGATAATGACCAATGGTTAGAGGTGCAAATGAGCTAAGTTGCATCAAATATCTACATGTTCAAGCTTGAACTTGTCAAAAATAAATGAGTTCGAGCTCATAAAGCTTGACAAATTCAAGTTCAAACTCAAATCTAACTAGAATACAAACTTAGATGAGTTTACACAGGCTTACACACGTAAAATGTTATGTAATCCAAAATTTTCATCAAATTTAAAATATTGAGTTTGAGTTTGAGTTTGAATTGAATATAAGTTTAAATGAACTTTATATAACTTTACACAAGTAATTTGTTATTTCATACAAATTTAAACAAATAAAAATTTACCTTTCACAAATAAATTATGGATCAGGTTTTTAGATCTAACTTTACATATCAATATAAGGTTTTTATGTAACTATTTAGTCCATTACAAAATATCACACAACCATTACATAATATCAACAATTACACTTAGTAAAAAGTAATAAATATAAAAAAATAATTACTTTAACTGAAGCAAGATGAGACTTAACTATCACAGATGTAAACGAATTATTTATATATTATATTATTATATAATGTAAAAATAAAAAAAATATTTTTTTAGGCTAGCAAACAATTTAATATAAGACTCAAGCTCAACTCATTTAGACTTGACTTATTAAAAATCGAATTTAAATCAAGTTTTTTGCGAGCCAATCTTAAGTTGCTTATAAATAGTTTAGCCCATTTGCATTCTTAATAATGGTTAATGATAATAAATGATAAGCAATAATGATAGTGATTATGAGGGATGGTCAATAATGAAAAGTGATCAACAACGATAGATGAACAGTGATTAATGGCGTAAGATAGTGATAGTGAGTAGTGATCTATTACGAAAAGTGATGATAATAGTCATCCATAGTAGGTGATGATAAGTTGGGATGGTAAGAGTGTCACGTGATAAAAGGAAATAAATAAAAGAATGTATTTTTATTTTTAGTAGTAATGTTTTCTAAAAACTTATGTATAAAGAAGGTTTCAAACCAATGGAGTATATTTAACTTTAAGTAATCATAATAGAATTTATTGCAAGTAAATCAAATATTAAATAAGTTTTTTTATTTCACTAATAATTTCTTAAAATTTCCTAATCAAATGTACCTTTAGACGGATCACGCTTCCTTGGTTAATACAATTTATTGGATGATTTCTTGTTTGATGATGACAAAAAGGTCAACCGTATTTAGTCGTCTAGACTGAAGCAGTCTATGCTTTAAGTTTTACCCTTGATACTACGGAATTTTATTTTATTACATTTATAAGAAATAAAGAAAATATAGACTGAAGCAGCCTATGCTCTTGATATTTATTACATTTACCCTTGATATTTAGTCGTCTAGACTGAAGCAGTCTATGCTCTAAGTTTTACCCTTGATACTACGGAATTTTATTTTATTACATTTATAAGAAATAAAGAAAATATAGCGGGCTTTTATAATACTTGGGACATATACTGTATATATTACAAATTAAATATATGAGTGTTGAGATTATTTTTAAGTTAACATTTATTAAGATATTTCTGTATATTATAATTTTTGCTTTTACTACAAAAAGATATCACTAAAATATATATCAAAAACGTATTTTACAAAATGAGATGTTTGCGTGCAAAATTTTCTTTTCACTTAAGTGGCACACATGCTTTCGGCCATTGATGTAAATATGTTGACATCTGATGGTTTTTTAATCCACAGTTATGCTTTTCACTAAAATATATTATCAAATCCCTTTGCTTTGTTCCAGTTAGTGTCCAACAAGTTATGCTACTTACGTACAGGGGTGGATATCTAAGTACAAAATTGTGGGGGAATTTCTCCACAACCTTGAGAAATTATTTTAATATAACTGTGTAAAACGTGTTTTATTCTTCTATTAAAAATTTAAACTTGCCTTCAACGCAATTACTTTTATATAGACATTGATTTTTAATAAATAAAATCATTTAAAGTGAAAAATAATGTTGTTTCTACTCATTTTTATTTGATTTTATTTGTTTATATTCTTTCACACAAAAAATAAATGTACTTAAATACACACACTTAAATATATATGATTATTAAATAAAATTTGTTCACCTAAGATGTTGTGTGTTTGTGTGTTAAATAACTTAACACTCTTATTATCACTAAAAATAATTTATTACATCAAATAAAGCTTAAAATATGAAACAATAAAACTTTTATTATCCTTTTAAAATTAATATTTTTAATAATTAAAATATATCATTATATTCATAAAAAAATTCTATCCAAGTCCTCTTGCATGATCTTTAAATAAAGGAAATAATTGTTGATAATATTCTGAATAATTAAGATTAAAGTTAATAAAAATATTATTTTATTTTAAAATTAAATAAATTTAGAATAATAAAAATAATATATTTAAATTATTTAAATTTTTATGTTGCCCACTACTTAAAATTTCTACATCCGCCCCTACTTACACATGTGCAAATGTCACTTAGTGATTAAGTCGAAATTTTGACATTGGGTCAAAATTAAATAAAATTAATAATGAAATATTATACCCAAAATGATCACAATAAACATAACAGACAATTCATAAAATAAAAATTAATGTTCCATTAATATACTAGACAAAACGTGAATAACATAACGCCTACCTTATTACTAATTAATATATAGTTCAATTTAAAAAGAAAACATTCACATTTTACACATCCTACCAAAATGAAAAAAATTCTAAAGTCAAAGAATAAATAAGTGTAATTTTGGATTCTACAATGATAAATAATGAAAAAATTGTTGATGGGTTTGTAGGATAAGGCTGGGCCATTTGCATCGGTGAGATAAGGATAATTGAACAAATGTAACAGCTTGCCGAAAATTTTGGAACAGATAGGCAGCAAGCCTTATCTCCTATTTTTTTCGACTAATATACCATGTCAAAAGGATTAAAATTTGCAGTTGATTCAGATAACTCCTAACAACTAAAAATCTTAAAGCTACGGTGATGAGCGAAAAGTTCTATAAATAGGATGTTTGGGTCCCCAATGCTATTATCTATCCATACAATAAAATCACTATCGTTATGAGAAATTGAAAAGTATTGAAAACTCTCAAATGTAGTGTATAGAGAAGGGAGAAGCAGCAATTGGGCATCAATGGCTAGAGGTAACCAACTTAACCTGTCTTCCGCCATAGTTGTTATTTTTTATCCTTAAGTGTTTAGAATACATTAACATGTGGTATTAAAGCCTTTTGTACCTTTGTTTCGATGTAAAGGCTACTGAAATTTTTTTCGAAAAAATACCTTATTTTTTGGTTTACATATAAACTTCTTTGTTTTTGAGTGTTGTGTTATGAAATCATTAAGTTTAAGGATTTCTAACTTTTTCATCATTAAAAGTAATCGATCAGACGTGAAAAACGTTCAAAATCAGTCGGGTCAACTTTCAGATTGCGTTGGGTCTGTTTCGGGTTGAGATGACCCGAACGGAGGTTGGGGATGTCCACAATGACACGTCATTCCATGGTTAAATAAAATGATGTGTCATTTTGATGCATAGTCTAGGTTCCTGTTTAAGGAAACGCGGCACCATTTTGTTAAGCACTAAAGTGACATGTCGTTTTGTTAGCAAAAAAAAAATTCATTTTTTCAAAATTTTATTTTGGATATTTTTTGGAAAAATTTTTCATAGATTTTATTTTTATGAAAGATTTCATTTATATTCATAAATTTTGTTTGTTGTGAATATTATAATTTTCAAGGGAAATTAATGTAGGAAAAAATTACATACTTTGATTGTTTATGTATAATTTTTGATATGATATGCATAGTCTGGTGAATTATAGTAATCTAATTGATGTTTATTGAAATTGCCTTTATTTGCAATTTTATTGAACAATTTACATGGAGATATTTAAATGTCTAGTGATTCATATAATTTTGAATAAATAGAGTTTAGCTATAGCACATTTAATTGTTCAAAATTATATATTAATTTATTTAGAATCACATATATCTAAGGATATTTATTGTAATTAATTATACGTAATATAATAAATTTTATTCCACAAGAATTTTTATTGTATTAACACTACAAAAAAACTTGTATTTAGCGACGGTTTTTTTGTGTATTTAGCGGCGGTTTTAACCGCCGTTAATAACGTTCGCGGCGGTTTTCGGAACCGCTGCAGTTTCCTGCGT
>JANHAO010002292.1:0-29284 GCA_026873985.1 Saraca asoca
CAAGAAGGAATTTGATTTCCAGTTCTATATTAGACAATTGTGGTTATTCCTTTTGGCAAGGAAATGGAAAGACCAATATTTATTTTAATTTTTTTGTTATTGGTTTTGCTTCTTTATAGAATGGATTATATCGTTTGAATTTGAATATTTGCTCAGTTGGTACTTCCAGTGCTCCTGTTAATGCTATGACTTGACACAAATGAAAAAGAGTTAATGAGAACTCTTCCATGTCATAGCATAGGCATTTGGGTCATATCTCTATAGAGAGATTAGAAAGAATGGTCAAGCAAAATGTACTGAATGATCTAGACTTCATGAATTACGACACTTGTGTTGACTGTATAAAGGGAAAACTTCCTGCTAGAGCTATGAGCAAAGGGGTAAGCAGGGCAAAGAACATTTTAGACCTTATACGTACTAATATTTGTGGTCTCATCACTCCTTTTACTATAGGTGACTACAAATATTACATTACCTTCATAGATGATCACTTTAGATATGGGTGGATCGATCTTCTGCATGAGAAGTTAGAATCAATGGATGCCTTCAAGGCAGCAGTTGAGTTGAAGATTGGCAAGATTATTAAACGTGTAAGATTAGACAGAGGCACTGAGTATTATGGGAGGTAAACTAAAACAAGTAGAAATCCTAATCCTTTTGTTCTATTTCTACAAGAACATGGTATAGAAGCTCAGTATACAATGCTTGGCACCCCTCAGCAAAATGGGGTTGCAGAGAGGTGAAATCTTTCTCTGATGAACATGGTTAAAAGTATGCTTACTCACTCTTCCTTGCTAGAGTTCTTATGGGGTGAAGCTCTAAAGACTATGATTTACATTTTAAATTAGATTCCTAGTAAATATGTGCCTAAGACTCCATATGAGATGTATTCTAGAAAGAAGCCTAGTTTAAAACACCTTCGAGTATAGGGTTGTAAGGTAGAGGTGAAACTGTTTAAACCCCAATTGAAGAAGCTTGATGCTAGAACTGTCAGTGGTTTCTTCATTGGGTATTGTTCTAGATTGAGAAGGTGCAGATTTTATTGTCCTACTCACATTACCAGAGTACCATCTTACCTATACTTGTTTTACCACTTCCATCAATTGATAGAAATGATATTGTTAAAAATCTAGCTGAGGTTGATATACAACAACCTATTAAAAACACTAAGGAGGCAATAGTTGGATTGAGACGGTCTCAGAGAATCTGCAGGCTTGCAATACCAGATGACTACATAGTTTATTTACAGGAATTTGAATCAGATACTGTTGATGAAGCAGATCCCATATCGTTTCAACAAGCAATGTTAAGTCCTTATCTTTTTGAATGACTGGAGGCGATGAATGATGAAATTGCCTCTATGCATTGTAACCAAGTGTGGGAGCTTACTGAATTGCTAGACAGGTACAAATCTATTGGTTATAAGTGGGTTCTTAAGACCAAACGAGGGGCTACTGGTGAAATTAAAAGGTACAAAGCTAGACTTATAGCTAAAGGTTACAACCAAAAAGAAGGTATTGATTATATAGAAACCTTCTCTTTGGTCTTGACTAAGGATGCTTTCAGAGTTGTCATGACTCTTGTTGCACAATTAGACCTTGAACTTCACCAGATGGATGTTAAGACTGTATTTCTGAATGGAGACTTGTATGAAGAAGTCTATATGACCCAACTAGATGGTTTTGATTTAACTTGATAAAAGGCAATTAGTGTGCTAGTTACAAAGATCCATCTATGGGCTAAAACAAACCTCCAAGTAATGGTATTTGAAGTTTGATGAGGTAATCACCTCACTTAGGTTCGTTGAGAATGCCTCAGACCATTGCATCTATCAGAAGTTTAGTGGAAGCAATTTCATCATACTTGTGCTCTATGTGGATGACATCTTATTAGCCAATAATTCAATGAATTTTCTAAATAAGACAAAACACATGTTATTGTGCCATTTTTTATATGAAAGATCTTGGTGAGACCTCTTTTGTTCTTGGGATTCAAATTCATCGTGATAGGTCTCAGGGCATTCTTGATTTGTCTTAGGCAACCTATATTGAGTGAGTCATTAAGAAGTTTAATATGGACTCTTGTGCTTCTTGTGCTGCACCTGTACAAAAAGGTGAAAGATTGTCTAAATCACAGTGTCCTCAAAATAACATTGAGAGGGCTGAAATGGATAAGGTTCCATATGCTTCCGCTATTGGCAGCCTTATGTATGCTTAGGTATGCACTTGTCTGAACATAGTTTTTGCTATCAGTATACTTGATAGATACTTGAGCAATCCTGGCAAGAATCATTGGAGAGCTGCAAAGAAAGTTATGAGATACCTACATGGTACAAAATATCATATGTTGACTTTTAGAAAGTCTGATCCTTTTGAAATTGTAGGATATATGGATTCAAATTATGCATCCTGTATGGATGATTGCAAGTCGAATGCTGGATACATTTTTATGATGTCTGGAGGAGTTGTTTCATGGAAGCGCATCCAACAGATACTCACAGCTACCTCAACAATGGCAGCAGAGAACATCACTTGTTATGAAGCCACCTGTCAGGCTATATGGTTAAGGAAACTGATATCTGGCATGTATTTAGTTGATTTTTTTATATCACGACCTCTAACCATTGATTGCGATAGTTTGTCTGTTGTATGCTTCTCTCAAAATCATAGGAACTCTAGTTGTACTAAATATTTTGATGTTAAATTCTTATTCGTTAGAGAGAAGATTGCTAAATCTTAGACTCCTTTGGTTTACATTTTTGGTGAACAAATGTTGGCGGATCCGTTGACCAAAGGCTTGCCTGTGGGAGTATTTCAAAAACATGTAACTCATATGGGTCTTGTTAAATCTTTTGATGTAGTCTTGGTTTAGTTGGGAGTTTGAGTTTTGTGTTAATTTAAGACCATCTATGTGATTTTGTTCAGTTCAGATATTGAAACATTGTTGGAGTGTTTATATCATATGTTTCCCTATTGGATTTAATGATCTTGTATTGTTTCTGTTCTGAACTATGGTTGAAAGACCAATTTCATATTTTGTTCTATTCAGATTTGAGACTTTGTGTATTGACTATCACTAGCTTTCTTATTAGATTCAGTGATTCTGTATTATTTCATTTTTGAATTTTGAAAATGGTTTAGCATATTGATTGTTTAATATTGCCTAAATCTTGTTGTTTTGTTATTTGTTCCTAATAATTGATTAATGTTATCTAAGTGAGAGATTGTTGAATTAATTTTAATTTTAATTAATTATTATTGTGAATTGTATTAATTAATTATTAAGATATTAATAGATTTAATTAAGTGATCAGTGCTGAGCCCAAAATAGATTGAGCCATAGTTAATTGTGCGTAATCTATGATAGGTTGGATTACACACAAACCCATTGGATAGAGGTCTCAACTTGCAGCCCCTTTGTGATCAGTTGATTTCCTATCACAACACTGACTTGAGAAAGAGGGAGTTTTCTTATATATTAATCCTAAACCCTAAAAACATGGATGATTTTTATCTCTCAATTAGTTTTCTCTCTAACTTTTTGAAACTCTCTCTCTCTCTAAGTTATTGTGTACTAAAGGATGAGGCAGGTTGAATCTCTCTTCCCAGTATTTGACATTCTACACAATGGATCATGTTGGATTTTCATTATGGACACATTCATCTCCCAATGCGTTCATGAATATTGTTAGCATGAAGTTGATACGTAAATTATTATATTCTAAAAAGAGAGATAAATACATATCTTTCCAAAAATACCAAGAAATTTCACTCTTCTGAGTTACAAACATTCTCCCACTTGCCACAAAAAACAAAATTTGTCTCTTTCATTTGATTAGGTTGCTAAGCCGGCAAATGCTGCCCAGCAATCAAACAAATTTTCACATATGAATTGCGCCGGGCGAAAAAGATTCCGCCACTCACTACGGGCCTCTTCCAACAAAATTCGGTTTTGTCTTGTTTGGCATTAGTGGTGGCATTAGTGGGCGAATTTTGGCAGAAATGCGTATGGGGTTCATAACTTTCAAAAAATACATCATATCACTCATCGCACTAATTCTATTAAATTTATTAACAAAAAAATCTTATTCAATAATTTAATTGACATATAATAAATTATATGTATAATAAAGAATAAAAATATATTAAAAAAGAAAATTAATTTATTAACTTATTTTAAATAACGTATAAACAAAGTATGCTTATTTATTTTTATAAGAAAAATAATATTTTGATGCTTTATTACACAATTAAAATTTATTTTATATCAAAAAGAATGTTAGGTTATTAGTTATGTAAGAATTTTCATTAATAAATTAAATATAATTAATATTGTGAATAATATTATATTTATTTTAAAAAATATTATGTGTTATTTAAAAATTAGAGAATATAGTTATTCAAAATAAATTTTAGGAGGTAATGAATAAAACTGCCATGAAATTTGGATATTTTAGCGAGTTTCCCTCAGTCCAATAATATCCCTTGCCTTACATAAAGCGAACCCCATCATAAACTTCAGTCTTCCGTCTTGTTCACTCCTATTATATGTTCCTCTACCTTCTGAAATCCCAACACGACACCATGTTCCCCATCATCAAAGGCGACAACGAAGCAGTGACTCGCTTGTTTTTGACTTTTTTGGTTATTTTTGCAGTCGCTTGGTATGCATGGATTTATTTCATCAAACCCAAGCAGAGAAGAACCCCACCGCTTCCACCAGGTCCACCGGCCATCCCTATCTTCGGCAACCTGTTATCCCTTGACCCGGAGCTCCATTCCTACTTTGCGGGTTTATCTCAGACCTATGGCCCAATATTGAAGCTCCAACTTGGGAAGAAGCTTGCCATCATTGTAAGCTCCCCTTCCATAGCTCGTGAAGTTCTCAAAGATCATGATATCACTTTTGCCAATCGTGACGTTCCTGCTGTGGCTCGGGCTTTAGCTTACGGAGGATGCGATATAGTTTGGACTCCCTATGGACCCGAGTGGCGAATGTTAAGAAAAGTTTGTGTGCTCAAGATGCTTAGCAACACCACGTTAGATTCCGTCTATGGCCTCCGCCGCCGGGAAGTACGACAAACTGTCCGTCACCTGTATAATCGGGTCGGGTCACCCGTTAATGTCGGGGAGCAAACATTTCTTCAAGTTCTCAACGTGATCACTAGCATGTTGTGGGGTGGGACTGTGGAAGGAGACAAGAGGGCTAGTTTGGGAGCAGAGTTCAGGGAAGTTGTTTCGGAAATGACGGAGCTTCTTGGAAAGCCCAACTTGTCCGACTTTTTTCCCGGGTTGGCCCGCTTTGACTTGCAAGGTGTACAGAAGCAGATGGGTGAGTTGGCACTGCGGTTTGATGCAATTTTCGATAAAATGATTAATCGAAGGATTAATTTTGATAATGAGAACAAAGAAGGTGGAGAACAGAGTACGGATTTCTTACAATTTTTATTGAAATTGAAGGATGAAGGAGATTCCAAGACGAGGCTAAGCATGACCCACCTCAAGGCCCTGCTCATGGTATGTCTCGTATTGACTTCGGCCACGTCTCTTGTTGATTATCACTAGAAAGTATCCATTGCAGTTAATATTTCTTCTTGTTTATTCTCTCTACTGATAACTATATATTAGGATATTAATACATACAATTAAATTATTCATATGAGGACGAGTATAATATATAATTGGTCCCCACTTTTTTTTTTAAAAAAAAAAAGCCTAATTTTTTTAGTATTAAATTTGGATCGTTGAAGTTGTCATCATCAATGATTTGGACAGGACATGGTGGTGGGTGGAAGTGATACATCCTCCAACACAATTGAGTTTGCAATGGCTGAGATTTTGAACAACAAAGAGGTGTTAGAGAGAATCCAAGAAGAGTTGGTAGCCGTAGTTGGGAAAGACAACATAGTAGAAGAGTCTCACACACAGAAGTTGCCATACTTGCATGCTGTGATGAAAGAAACCCTCCGATTACACCCAGCACTTCCACTATTAGTCCCACACTGCCCAAGTGAAACCTGCACCGTGGGAGGCTATACAATACCAAAGGGATCTCGTGTGTTTGTGAATGTGTGGGCAATACATAGAGACCCTTCCAATTGGGACAGACCACTAGAATTTGATCCTGCAAGGTTTTTGGATTCTAAATGGGATTATAGTGGGACTGACTTCAATTATTTCCCATTTGGGTCTGGACGAAGAATATGTGCAGGAACTGCAATGGCTGAGAGGATGGTTATGTACTCTCTTGCCACACTTCTGCACTCATTTGATTGGAGATTACCTGAAGGAGAAAAGTTGCATGTTTCTGAGAAGTTTGGCATTGTTTTGAAGAAGAAAACACCTCTTGTTGCCATCCCCTCGCCTCGGTGGTCAAATCCAGCGCTCTATCAGTAGAAATTACCATGCAAGTGATTCACCAAAGTGTTTGTTTGAGGTTAATGTTTAATGATTTTGTCATGTGCAGCTGTGCTAACCATGCAAATACTTATATCACAAACTTCATTTGAAGTGAGCCAGGAGCAGATGAGTGAGTCAATGTAGAAGCAATTTAAATTAGAGATGAAGTTAAGATTATAGATTATCTTGTGTGAAGTGAATATGAATGGGGAAAAGAGATAAAGATATTTGCTCTTAGACCTATCAAGATTAATTTCTCGAAAAGAAATTGAAAAAAAAAAAAGAAGAGGAAACATGTTATATTTAGTACCTTTTTTTTTCTAAATAATAAAACATAATTTTTGAATTGAATCTTTATACTTATTTTTTTTTTTTAACTGGATATTTCCCACCATTTTGCAATTAGATTTTGTTAGTAATTAGCTGATATAAATAACAATTTAAGAAATGAGAAATAAGTGATTCATCATTTTCTTCTTAAAATAAAATTAATTTTAAGGGCCTTCTCTAGGAGATGATTTTTTCATTAATTTTAAGGACCTCCTCTAGGATATGATTTTTTCTTAATCTTTATAAGGAACAAATCTCTTCGCAAACCACAAACCTTCTCTATAAGTCTTGAACTTTTCTTTTTAAGGTCAAGAACCATCTCTAAACGTCGTTTTCAATATAAGTCAAGAAATGTATAGAGAATAATATTAATATAACAATTTTCTACGAGTAATTAGCTTGTTACTTCTAGTCAAGCAATATTTTACATGCTTTACTTGTGGGGCTAATAGAGATATTTATACTAAAGTTCAAAACCTTTTGCCAATATAGGTATACCATTGTGTCATAAGTTGGCCCTGTGCATCAGTTTAGTAGGCAAACGTATTCTGTTTGACACAAAACTTAGTGAATAAATCAAGCATAATATGAAAGTCTTCTAGTGCGAATTTGGAAGCAATCCGACTTGCATACTATTTTTTCAATTTTCCCTGTTTTGGGGCTAATTTCAACAAAGGTAACTTATTTAATGCAAGTAAATAAGTATATGGTTGTGATCTTTCAATTTTTAGCTTTCTATCAATGTAAAATAATATATAAAATCCTTCTTGAGTTAAGAGAAAAGGCCTTATGTTAACTCATAAGAAGTATGTCTAGTTTTCCTATTAGGCCTTTAGTTCAGAATGCCTTTTAGGGGAAGTGCTAGGCCACCCTTGGTGGGAAGTTGTGGCACTAATTTAGAGGTTGGAATATGTGACTTGATACCTCCCTTAAACACTTCAAGCTATGTAATAAGGCTTAATATGAATAAAAAAAGTAGTCTTCCTTCAATTTGCGTTAGCCCATATCTTATTTGGTTTTGCTCGGATTTTCCCACGTTGCATGTGTTGGATTCTTGGATACCTTGTTGTACTTGTTTTCGGTTTTGCAATGTGTTATCTTTGTCCCTACATGGGAATGGATTGCTTACCTTAATTGTTTATCTTTCGCTACACTCTTTAATACTTTATGGCCTGATATTTTTGTCCCTTGGTGTCATAGGACTAACTATTAGTTGGCTTGCTTTCAAGTGATAGATAGCAAGTGTCATATAGTTTAGCTCGTAAACTTGCCAACCTGTGATAGTTGATATTAGATCATGGTTTTGACCCACTCTGATTTTGCTTTAATTTTCTACTAAGATTAAAAACACTATAATCATGTTGAATACTGCATGTATTAGTAAGCTTAAGTGTAGGTTGGGGCAAATGGAAGAGTTGTACAAAGTTGTTGAAGATTTGCAATAGAACGATATCCCTAAGCTTGTCGATAGGGCTCAAGAGTAGGAATTCATTATTAGTTAGGTAGCCACAATAGAATCTTATTTGAGATTAGATAGAGAAACCTCAAGTGCCATTGCTGAGGGTAACTTGGGGGACATTGTTTGAGACTTAAAGGCCAAGTTGGCAAATATGAAGGCCCAGTTGAGAGTTTTCACATGATTTATTAGGAACTAAAGCCCTAACCATGGAGGGTCAGAATATGGGTGTTTGAGAGTGCCCAAGCCTTCCTTCTATGGTGGTGAGCAAGATGCCAAGGAGTTGGAAATTTTTTTTTTTATATATGGAGCAATATGTTTAGGGATAAGGCTAGATTTTGAAGAGGCCATGGTGACAATAGCAATCATGTATCTCATTGGTGATGCTAAGCTCTAGTGAAGGACAAAGTATGGAGATATCTTGGTGGGTTGGTGCACCATAAACTCTTAAAAGAATCTGAAGAAAGAGTTGAAGTCACAATTCTTACCAGAGAATATAGAGCATATGGCCAAATGTTATCTTCAGGATTTGAAATAGACCGGTGCTATTCGAGAATATGTGAAGAAGTTTTTAGCATTGATGTTGGACATTCGAGACATATCCAAGAAAGACAAGATGTTCTACTTTCTTGAAAGCCTGAAACCCTGGGCAAGAACTTAACTCTAAAGATAGCAAGTGTAGGAATTGCCTGCTTCCTTGGTCACCGTAGAGCACTTGATCAACTACCATACTGACAACTCTAGTAAGAAGCCCTAGGGAAATAGTGAGTCTTCTTCTAGTGGAAGTAAGGGATAGTCAAACAAGCCTGACAAGGGCAAGAGTAGGGGATGGGATAATAAGAAAGGATGATATAACAACAAAAGCTCAATGTCATCCTCGTAATGCTATTAACATGGGGGGAAAGAGACCTCTAGCATAGTTCTTGTGCAATAGTCCATATAAAGTGGCAAAATGCCCTCAAAAATTAGCCTTCATTACTATGCAAGTCACCAAGGATGATCATGAAAAGGACAATGAGGACTGTTATAGTGAAGAGGAGGATCTTCCAAGAATGGGAGCACTGTGGTTCATTGGTGCACTTAAGAAGCCAGCTGAGAGTGCTAAGAAGAAGTTGAATGGGGGAATTATGTATATGAAAGGACAAATAGCTGGAAAGACTAGGATGAAGATATGGTAAACACTGGTGCTACTCACAATTTCATCTTAAAAGGTGAAGCCAAAATGCTAGGCTCAAAGTTGGAGAAGGACTTAGGCTAAAGTTATGAATTTTAAAGCCTTCATCATTGTGGGAGTAGTGAAACAAGCATTAGTGAAGCTTGGTTAGTGATAAGGAAGAGTGGACTTCATCGTCACTCGAATGGATGACTTTTATGTGGTGTTAGGTTTGGAGTTCCTTTTGGCACACCAGGCCATGCCTGTTCCAGCAGCTGATTGTCTCCTAATCATGGGTGAGAACCTTATCATTATGTCAGTGCAAACCAAACAACATAAAGAAATTAGGCTCTAATCGACTTTACAATTTAAGAGGGGCGTAAAGAGGCAATAACCTTTATTTGTAGCAATCATGGTAGGCAAAGAGTGTGAGGGAAAGGAAGTTATACCTTGAAAAGTCCAAAATATGCGAAAGACATTTGAAGATGTGATACCAGACTAACTACCTCTAAAACTCCTATCAGAGAGAGTTATTAATCACTAGATTGAATTGTTACCTAGAGTAGAACCCCTATGAAAAGACCTTACTAGATGACACCATCAAAATTGATTGTGCTTCAGAAGTAGTTGAATGAGCTCTTAGATATAGGTTTCATTTAACCATCAGAAGCACTGTTCAGAGCTCTAGTGTTATTTCAAAAAAAAAAAAAAAGGATGGTAATCTTCAGCTATGTGTAGACTATCGGGCCTTAAATAATGTCACCATATGGAATAAGTACCTATTCCTCTTGTTTAAGACCTCTTTAATCAACTGAGCATTACCTGCTATTTCATGAAGTTAGACTTGAGGTTAGGGTACTATCAAGTTAGGGTGGTAGAAAGAGACGTGGTAAAGATCATGTGTGTCACTCGTTATGACGCCCTTAAGTTTATGGTTATGCCATTTAGGTTGATAGATGCTGCTGTTACATTCTGTACCCTCATGAATCACATTTTTCATGACTATCTAGATAAGTTTATTGTTGTTTATCTAAAGGATATTATTATTTATAGCTCCATACTAGAGGACCACTTGGTACACTTAAAATTGGTGTTCAAAAGATTGAGGCAACATTAATTATACATGAAGCGGGAGAAATGCTCATTTCATTTAGGAGCACATCAAGTTCCTTGGGCACATTATTAAACATGGTGGCATTCACATGGACCTAGAAAAAAAAAAGGGCCATTTAAGAGTAGGAAGCTCCAATAAGGATAACTAAGTTAAGATCCTTCTTGGGGCTTACTAATTACTGTCATAGATTTGTGGATAGATATTCCAAGAGAACAACTCTACTAATGGACCTTTTGAAGAAAGGAGTGGTTTGGTGGTGGACTAAGATGTGCCAAAGCACATTTAAGGATTTGAAACGAGCTATAACTAGAGACCCCATGCTCACCTTATTAGACATCACCAAGCCTTTTAGGTTCAGACCGATGCTTTTGATTTTTCATTGGGTAGAGTCTTACTTCAGAAGGACATCCTGTTACCTATGAAAGTTATATGTTGTTAGAAGCTGAGTGGAGATACACGACATAGGAGAAGGAAATGCTAGTAGTAGTTCATTGCTTATGGGTATGGAGACATTACTTGTTTGGGTCAAAGTTTATGGTTAAGGTTGATAACACTGCAGTCATTCATTTCTTCACCTGGCCGAAGTTAACCCTAAAGTAAGGCCTTTGGCAAGAGTTCCTGGCAAAATTCAACTTTGAGTTTGAGCACAAGATAGGACGAATCAACTAAGTTACAGATGCCCTTAGTCACAAGGTTGAGCTTGTGACAATGATTTTAATGGCATGCATGGCTCACAGTCATGTCATTACTAATATATGAGAGCGCATAAGAAAGAATCTTGCTAAAGATCTGGTGGCTCAAACCATCATAAACCTTGTCAAAGAGGGCAAAACTTGTCAATTTTGGCTGGAGAATGATCTATTATAGATGAAAAGGATAAGACTCTTTATCCCCCAAGTTGGTGCTTTGAGAAAAGTGCTTTTGAAAGAGTATCATGATATCTTATGGGTAGGCCATCTAGGCTAACAGAGAACTTATACCTTATTAAAGCAAAGTTACTATTGGCTGTAGATACATGATGGCACCGTTGATTACACTAAAACCTATCTCATTTGTTAGCAAGACAAAGTTGTGAGAGATAAGACATAGGACTTTTGGAGCCATTGTAAATACCTAGTAGACCATGAGAGAGCATCTCACTGGATTTTATTTCTAACCTTTCTAAAGTGGGAGATTTGTCTACTATCTTGGTGGCAGTAGATCGCTTTTTGAAGTATGAAAATTTTGTCTTGGATTCAAAGTATTGCATGATAAAGGAGACAACTTGATTATTTTTCAATTTTGTGGTTAAGTACTAGGGTGTTCCCTAGAACATTGTGAGTGATTGAGATAGTAGATTTACTGGGACTTTTAGGTGTGAACTTTTTAACCTTCTCAAATCATAACTCAATATCTTGTCTAGCTCTCACCCTCAAATTGGTGGCTAGATAGGGAAATTTAATGGCCTTTTAGAGGAATACTTGAGGTACTTTGCAAGTGCTAATAAAAAGAATTGGTTATAACTACTCGATATTGCACAATTTTACTTTAATGCTCAAAAGAATTTTGCTACCAACGAAAGTTCATTTAAGATTGTAATGGGTTAACAACTACTCTTACCCCATACATTATTCAAGCCTTACAAAAGGGTCAATCCAAAAGTACACCATTTCACTAAATATTGGAAGTTGCCTAAGCTTACTTAGAGAAAGCATCAAAGAGAATGAAGAAGTGGGCAAATAAGGGGTGTCGAGATTTAGAATTCAAGGTTAGAGATCTTGTACAAGTAAAGTTAATGCCAAAATAGTTGAAAAGCCTCAGGACAAAAGATAAGAAATTGATTTAAAAGTATGAGGGGCTAATTCCTGTCATTGCCAAAGTTAGGAAAATAGCTTACAAGATTGCTCCACCGAAGTGGTTGAGGATACACCATGTCATTTCCCTAAAGCCATATCATCCAGACACTATATATTCAACTTGTAACCAGCTTATCAGGCCAGATGTCAACCTCAGCAATCCGAAGCAAAAAAATAGTAGAGGAGATTCTAGCAGAGTGTGTAGTGATTATGAAAAGGCACCCGAGAAGAGAATTCTTAGTGATGTAAAGGGGTTTGCCAGATGGGGAGGCCAACTGGAAAAAAATTGAAGACTTAGCGAATTTCAGGAAATAGATTTAAGCCTTTTAAGCAATAGAGTCTACAAGGACATCGACTAACTGAGTGGGGAGAAGAATGTCACAAGTTGGCCTTGTGCACTAGTTTAGCAGGCAAACATACTCTATTTGATATGAAACTTGGTAGTAAATCAAGCATAGTATAAAGGTCTTTTAGTATGAATTTGGAGGCAATCCAACTTGTATATTATTTTTCTGATTTTCCCCCATTTTAAGGCTATTTATATAATTTTAACCAAAGTAACTTATCTAGTATGAGTAGATAAGCACATGGTTATGATCCATGAATTTTTAGCTTTCCATTGATGTAAAATAATGTACAAAAACCTTCCAAAGTTAGGAGAAAGTGCCTTATGTTAACTCACAATAAGTATGTTTAGTCTTACTTGGTGACCTTTGGTGGGAAATTGTGGCACTAGTCTAGGGGTTAGAGTGTGTGGCTTGGTACCTATCTTACACAATACAAGTTATATAATGAGGCTTAATATAATCAAAGAAGTAGCCCTTCTTTAATTTGTGTTGCCCCATATTTTATCTGATTTTTCCCACATTTTTTTGTATTGCATGCGTTGCATTCTCAAGTACCTTGTTGTGGTTATTTTGGCTTGTTTTGTGCTATGTGATGTGTTATCTTTGTCTTTAAGTGCGAATGGATTATTTTCCTTAATTGTTTATATTCTGCTACACTCTTTAATGCTTTTGTAACATCCCAAATTTTTTGAAAACTTATTTTGCCAATAAAATGGCTTTTTAGAAAATCTAAAAAGACGAATTCAAATTTTTTTTAAGAATTTCAAAACTATAAATTTCCATTTATGAGAAAACCAAAAATAGTAGAAATTGATTATATGGATTTTATGAAACCCTTAAAAGATCAAAAAGTTGATTAAGAATGTCCAAGGAACAAAAATTGTAATTTTGAATTTCTATTTCCAAAAAACATCAAAAATTTGGAACAAGGGTTATGGATATAGAATGAGCATAAAATCATAGTCATTATGAAGGTGTTTAGTTGAACTAATTTTTATTAAAATTTTATAACTTTTGAAAATTGATAAGTGTGTTAAATTTGAACTTAAATGAATGGAATAAAGAAATAGGAAAGTGGTCAACTTGTAAATAGTGAGAAGTTAACTTTTCTTTTTTCCAAACTACCCCTTTCCTAGCTAATTCACCTTCTGCTGTAAGCCTTCCTACACACACATACCACCTGTGCAAAACTCTCATATTCTTCTTCTCCAAAGTTTTGAGCTCTCTAACTCTTGAGATTAGTAATACTTACCATTCTTATGAATTATGAAGTGATTCTTGCTTAAGATCTGTTGATTTATGATGCAAACTAGTAAAAATGGATTTTATGATGATATGATGAAACTTGATAATTAACTAAAATTAATTAAAGTTGTGTTTGATTCTACAACTTGTAATTATTAATGTTTATATGGAAAGATTTAAGTTTCAGGTTGGTAGAAGAATTTGGAAACTCATATGCAGCAATATATATTATCATTGTTAAAATCATGCATTAGTAATAAATTATGTAATATTGTTTTCTAGACTCCTTAACCAATGATGAGATAGCAGATTTTCCAGTTATCATGTGTGACGACTATTTTTATCATCTCTTTGCTTGAGAATAGCACTTGTAAAAGATAAGAGTTTTTAGCTTTTTGTAGAAGAACCATAAAATGCATTAGAATTGTATACATGTTTATTATTTTTGTAAAATTTAAATTAATTTTATTTTTTAGAATTTGAGAGGGTCTTGAACAATTTTTTATTTAGTTTAATCTTTTAATTTTTTGTCCCTTATTTTATAAAAAATAAAAATAAAAATAAAAAATATATGATTTTATCTTATTATTTTTTTATTTCAATTTCCAAGCTTTGTTCCCTCGTGTTTTGCTTATAACCAAAAAAGAAAAAAAGGGAAATATTTAAAAAAAAATGTTCAATTTTCATAAGCATTTATTTCAAAATTATTTATTTACACAAATATTTGTTTAAAATTACTCCTTTTTCACTTTATTTTAGAAAATTACTTTTCACTTTAATAATAATAATAATAATAATAATAATAATAATATAGGGATAGAAATATGAACTGTAAATTAAATTTGCCTCCATGAAGTATATGTTAGTCTTGGATTATGAATAAGTTCTAGATAAGTTGACAGCACTCAGCAAGGCATGAGTTCATAAAAAGGTGTATAAGTCCCGTTTAATTGAGTTTAGGGCAAGAAACTTTTGTCTTCTGTACTCTCATGTTAAGCATTAGAAGGGGCTAGATAATCTAGATCTAAAGATTCATGTTAACACACTAACATTTAATTCATATAGCAAGATAATTTACTATTTATATTTGTATTCTTATGAAACCTAAAAGCTTTGATATTTGACGTGGAGAATTTATAATTTTTAATGTATCACTCTTAATCTTGTCGCTTTTCATTCTCATCATCTTCATCTGCATCATCATCAAAAATCAAATTTAAAGAAAATTTTAAATCTATTTTAAAATACTAAATTAATTTTCAAAGTTTTAATCAATAAATTGATAACTGAGAAATGCTAAGAATCCTAGATAAAGAACTTTACAAATCTGGCTTTCAATTTTTCAATAAACTAACTTATGTTATAAAAACTAAAGAAAGATTTATCAATGTTAATCATTTAACAGAAGAATTTGTGCTTCTTTTAGAAAAAGGCCTTGATAAATAAAGAACAAACTATAATTTTTTACATCTTGGGTGTGTTCAAATTATTACAAGACCTATGACTAGATTAGGCTTAAGTACTACTATTTTGCTATGCCTTAGAGATGGTAGGCATATAAATTTTGATGATTCCTTGTTAGAAGTTGTAGATACTAGTGTCTCACAAGAACCAATTTATTTCAACTATTTCCCTAATATCTCCATTTGTTTAAGAGAAACAAATAGAGATAAATTATTAGTTCCAAATATCAAATTACATGGGTACAATATGGTTCCAGGATCCATCCTGGTAGTAATCACCTATAGAATGTAGTACAAACTTTACAACACCTAAAACTTAGGCATCCTGAAACCACCTAGCTCTAGGGAAGAAACAACTTATTTCTTGACATATACCTCAAAAGTTAGGATAAAAAAGCCAATGATAACTCCTTGGGATAAGATAGATTTCCTGGGGAAATGGTCTTTATCCAAAGCTATCTAACCTCAACTCATTAGTCCACAAGTTGGTAGAATTATTCAACATGACTTTGGACAAGTAGACCTATTTTTTGGAAATAGGAATAGTCTAGAAATTCCTAGAGTAATAGAATTAGATCAAATTCCCAAAATAGATAAACCTAGTAGATTAGTAGCTTCTAGTTTAACTATGTCAGTAGATATATCTATCCTTAAGAGATCTCTATCTATTATCAACCTTAGAGGAATAGATTATACCTCTAGGGTACCTAAACCAATCTATTCAAAAAATGTTTCAAAAGGAAAAGAATGAGTTAAAGATGAAGAATCTGAAGAATTTTTATCTCTAATGTGTTCTACAGTGGTGAATGATTATCTAGAAGTTAAATGATTTCTAACTAAAATGAATTTGTTTCTGACTTTCAAATCAATATAAATTTTTTAAAAGAAGATTTTTACTTAGAGGAATTTACTCTTCACAGAGAATGGTTTCTTTCAAAATTTCAAGGAGATTCTAAACAAAAAATTCATGATTCCTAGTTCAAATTTATGAGACAATTTAAAATAAATGTTCATTTCTTTGATTGGTTTGAGGTCTATCCTAAAGGAAAACGCCAAATAAAATATCCTTTCGATAGAATTATTAATGTGAACCATAGAACCAATCATGTTTGGACAAGTGTCAAAGGAGAAAAATATGTTTTAGAATTACCACCCTAGAAACCTTTCAAAATAAAAACCATAAATCTAGAAAAACCTCTAGTGAAGTTGCAGATCTTCAAAAGCCTCACTAGTACACCAATAGCTTAACCTTTGTTTAGGCCTTATGAAATCCCTCAGGACAAGCAAAGGAACCCTAATAAGGCTCAAAGATATAAGGAAATAGCTAAAATAAAAATAATTAGAATGATAGAACAAATAGATCAAAAGCTCTTGAAAACCCTTGTAGTTCTGGATACTTCTCCAATAGATAGGTTGAGTAGGAATAGTACAGGAAAAATCCAAACTTTAGATAAAACTTCTAAAATATCTTTAAATGCTGAAGACTTGCAAATAGAAGCTATCAAAACTATAGCAAATTAAAGACCATTTAGGAATCCTCTATCAAATTTCCCTGATCAAACCTAGTTAGAAAAACCTTTCATTATTTAAAATTCTAACAATGGGAATAACATTTATGAATAGAATATAGATGACAAATTTGAATATGAGATCTTAAATCTTCTACAACAAATGGCTATGGTTAGTACCACCTACCAAACAACTTATAGGTGTGATGTTGCAAAAGTAGTTCATGTCCTTATTATAGGTTTTACTAGATGAAATATCAAATGTAAAAAATATCTTGATCTTTACAATCACCAAACATTTCATAAGAGATCTCAGCCTATGGAAAGACAAATCTACTGAACTATTATCTAACCTTAAATGTAGAATCTTAGGAGATTTTGCATGGTATAAAAATGCATTCTTCAGCAGAATCTAATCTAGATTGGATAGCAATCAACCCTTTTAGAAAGAAAAATTTCTTCTAGGACTCCTTAGATCCTTAGAAGATAAGGTTAGAGACAAAATTAAAAGCCAGTTGAATGGAATTATTCCTTACAAACAACTTATTTATGGACAACTTACAGCTTATGTCTAGAAAATAGCTTTGAAAATATGCCAAGATGGCAAAATCCAAAGGCAACTAGCTAAGAAAAGGACTTTTAATAGAAAAGAATTAGGTTCTTTTTATGAACAATTTGGATTTATATGTCTAAAAACTTTTAAACCCAAACATAGAAGATAAGCCAAGTAGGCAGAGTTTAGCAAATCCAAGCAGGAGAAAATGCTCTACAAGAAATACCCTTGTAGGAAACCTAGATATACTTAAGCCATTAGACTAGTCTACTTTATGTGTAACATACTAGGTCAGATAGCCAAATATTGCAGACTCAATAAGAAACTGAGGAATTTAGAACTAGAGACAAGATAAATAGTCTTCTAGTGGAAGAAACTTTTGAAAGTGAGGAATTCTCACCAGAAGTAGTAGAACTAGAAATAGAAAATAGTAAAAGAGTTCAACAAGAGGATTGTTGTTCTTTTGAAATAGATGATGCATCATCTTCTAAGAAAGAAGTCAATGTCTTTACAAAAGAAAAGGATTTTCTTTTCGAACTCATTTGTCAATTACCAAATGATGAGCAAAAGAAAAACTATCTCTAAAAGCTTAAGCAAACCATAGAAAAACCCATCCTAACTAAATAGGTTAGGATATACAAATATAATTTTAAGAATGTTTTAGATAGGTTTAGTTCAGAAAGTAATAAGCCTATCATCATTAAGGCTTGCAGGATGAATTGAACTTATTGAAAGAAGAAGTGAAAGAATTGAAGTACAACAGCAGTGTTGTGATTTAGTTCGTTTAACTCTTCCAAAAGGTAAAGAAAAAGAGTTAGAAATATAGGAACAAGGAATAAATGATCAAGTTTTCAAAATTACTTCTAGTATTTCTATTCAAAAATAGTATATCCCTATCAAATTAATCATCAAATATGAATATACCATTGAAACAGTAAGTTTGTTTGATATGGGAGCTTATCTCAATTGTATATAAGAAAGACTTGTACCAACTAGATATTTTGAGAATACTAAAGAAGGGCTCAGATTTGTAAATGGATCTAAGCTCCAAAATCAATTTAAACTTTCTGATGTGGTTGCTACAAATTCTTGTTACAATATTAAAATCACTTTTTTGTTAGTTAAGAATATGACTAGTATAATCATCTTAGGTTTTTCTTTTATCTAATAAATTATGCCTTTTGCAGTTTCTAATGAATGTATAGTTACTGAGAACTTAGGTGAGAAAATTGTTTTCCAATTTGTTAAAAAACCAATTTTCAAATACTTGAACTTGGTTAAAATTAAAAAAACATCAATTCAATTTTCTTTTTGAAGAAATTTCTTTCAAAAAGATATAATAACTTCTTGAAACACCAGTTGTTAGAAATAAAATAGAGTTTTTACAAAAAAAGATTGAATCTCAAATTTGTTCTAATTTACCAAATGCATTTTAGAAGAGAAAACAATATATGGTAGAGCTACCATATGAAAAGGACTTTTCTGAAGGACAAATTCCTACAAAAGCTTGTGCAATTCAAATGAATCAGGAACTTCTAGATTACTGTAAAAGGAAAATAAATGATCTTTTGACAAAAGGAATTATCAGTAAGTCTAAAAGTCTTTGGCCATGTTCTACTTTTTATATTAGTAAAATTGCAGAAATAGAATGAGGAACTTCGAGGTTAATAATTAATTATATACCTTTCAATAAAGCTTTGCAATGGATCTGTTACCCAATTCCAAATAAAAAGGATCTATTGAATTGCTTATATTCTGCAAAAATATTTTCCAAATTTAAGATAAAATCTAGTTTCTAGCAAATACAAATTAAACCTGATGATAGGTATAAAACAACATTTATAATATAATTCAGACAATATGAATGGAATGTAATGTTGTTTGGCCTAAAAAATGCACTCTCAGAATTCTAGAGGATTATGAATGATATTTACAATCTATTTACAAATTTTATTATTATCTACATTGATAATGTTATGGTTTTCTCTTAGAACATTGATCAATATTTCAAACATTTAAATATTTTCTTGGAAACTACTTAGAAAAATGGAATTGCTGTCTTACAAAAGAATATCTCTTTATTCCAAACAAAAATAAGGTTTCTTGGTCATTACATTTTCCAAGGATCTATTACACCAATTGAGAGAGCAATCTAGTTTGTTGACAAATTTGCATATCAAATTCTTGATAAAACCAACTTTAAAGATTTTGGGATGTTTGTATTATGTCTCTGATTTTTTTCCTCAGATATCTAGTATCATACAACATTTGCATGAAGGTCTTAAAAAAAATCCTCCTCCTCGGATGGATGTTCATACAAATGTTGTCAGAAAAGTCAAAAGGCAGGTAAAAAATCTCCCATGTATGCAAATATGTAATTTATCTGCATTAAAAATTGTCCAAATAGATGCTTCAAATTTAGGTTATGGGGGAATCCTTAAACAAAAGAAAAATAGTAGAGAAAATATTGTTGCTTTTACCTCAAAACATTTACACAATAAAATTACTCAACTATCAAAAAAGAAATTTTAGCAATTGTTTCATGCATAACCAAATTTTGAAGTAATCTTCTTAACTAAAAATTTATTATTTGAGTTAATTGCAAATTGATGAATGATATTTTGAAAAAGGATTTTAAAAATTTGGCATCAAAATAGATCTTTGCGAGATGGTAAGCCATCTTATCTGCATTTGATTTTTAAAGTCAACACATAAAAGGTTCTTCAAATTCTCTATCTGTTTTCCTATGCTGTGAATTTTTGTAGGGGAAAAATGTCACCTAAGAAAGAGTGAGAGAAAGATCTGTAGTTGGATCCAACACCAAATCTTCCCTTGATAAGGGAAAGCAAATTCAAAATCCATCTTCTTCCAATTATCAAAGCCCAAAGGACTATGTTATTCCAATTGAAACCCTTCAAGCCATAGCCTCACAAATATCAAAACCCTTAACTTTGACCAAAAAGTCTTGAGTGGATATTACTGAAGAAGAAGAAAATGTTAAGGACTTAATCCTAAATCAAGCCAAAATCTCAAACAAATTGAGAAATTAAAAACTCAAAAAATTGTGACTGGTTCTTTGTCTAAACAAGTCACCCAAATTAATTCCCAACCAACCAAATACCTTCCAAAACTAGTCCTACAAAATGCCCTCTAAATGGAGCCAAAATATTGGGATGAGAATCCTAAAAAAGTTTTTTAAAAAATATTTCTAAAAATTTTTCATTTTATCCCCAAAACTTTCAATAAAACTAGGGAATTTTATGAGTTAATTTTGGTTGATCTTGGTTCAATCAAAATTAAACATAATATCTTCCCAGGGGATAAAACATTCATTACACATTCAACTTTCCAAATTGAAAAAATTATTTCTCCATCTGAATAAGGCCAAAACCTTAATCAGTTCAAAGAGTTTTCAATTCTTTCGAAACCATATGAATATTCATATTAGAATTGTCAGAAGGCTTGGTATAATACCATATATTATCAACATAAATTTGAAAAGTACTCTTGGTTATTTTTCTTCAACTAAAGTAAAAAATAAAAATTTTTAAATTGATATTTTAGATGGTGGGATCTTTATGGTCCGATACCAAAAATTTTCCCAAAAAAAGTCACTAAAGGATGAGATGCTTTCAGAACTTGTTTTGATAACTTTAACTATCGAAATTATTCCATTCTTCTACAAGTTTATTCAAAAATTGATCTTCTATGATATTTTACATGGGAGTATCAATATTCACAAGAAAATTCTTACTCCAAATGGCTAATTCTTTAATGACAATTTCATGTGAAATGGTGGGGAAGCTACAAATATATCAACAAAGCTCACAAATATGAAATTCAAAAATGGTTTGAAGAATATCCTCACTACCACAAAAATATGAAGAAGGGACCCATTAATTTCTTTAGAATATATCTCAAATTGCAGCCTCTCTAGCATCAATCTCCTCTAAATAAGAATATGTTTTAAAGCTGTAGGAGATCCTTTAATAGTTGACAAATAAAAAAGACAAAGCAGAATCTTGTGCCTCTAATCTCTCAGAAGAAGCAAAAGATTATGCTCAATTAAATGAAGATGATTGCTTTGGAATAAACGATAGTGATTGATCTACAGATGAAATGAAACTGTTCAAATTCAAATTGGAGTGTCGGTAGAAGAAAACAAAGTTAGAGTATTGACAAGCAAAATAATTTTGGATCAACAAACCTTTGGAAAAGGATTCAAAAGGAGCAACTTTCGACAATTTTTGAAAAATAAAAAGATTTCAGCCACTATAGCAATCTACTATAGCTTCACATGGCTGAAAACTATACACTATAGCAAATAGTAAATTGTAAAAATTTTCCATAAATATGTCCCTAATCCTAAATGTAAGGCATTCACAAAATTTTAGTATCATTCTACTCTATAAATATTCTCTAGAGTTGTCCAGAGCTTCGCCTAAATTGTAAGTTTTCTTCTTTCAAATTTAATATATAATTTATTTTCTCTACTAGTAGTATGTTTGTGATCCCTACTTCTATTTCTTGCTTTCTTTCTTTCCTATTTTCTTAGGGTTCACTCTGTGGCTTCTGGTTATTATTATTATTATTATTTAAGAAAAATGAAATAATTTCATGAACTATAAGGACTTTGATCCTTGTTTTTTTGAAGATATGTAGGCCCTACTTATGTGGATCAAGTCCATTTTTTTGTAAATAAATTTTTCTTTATTTTTAATAAATAAATTTTCAAATCTATTTTCTTAAATCCTATATTAATGGTTTTAACCACTCAACCACTTAGCGAGTTCATTTTTCTTTCCATTTTTGATAGAATGACAAGTGAATACTATTGAGACATTAAAAAAATAATTCTATTTTCTTTTATTTTTAAAAGATTGACATTGGGATTAATGAAACATTTTTTTCCATAATAGATTGCAAAATTACTTTTTTTACTAATCTTTTAATTTAATGAGTGTTGTCTAATACCTTTCTTATATATAAGTAGACTCCTAAACTATCTTATTTGGTAATAAGACCTATTTTATCCATTTTCTAGTTTTTAATTTTCTTATAAAAAATTAGTGGTGACTCCTATTTTAAATATTGAAATAGTCGTTGCTTGCATTGTACGTCCTCTGAACATGTCATACTAGTTTTGAAAGTTGAAAAAGTTACCTAAATGTTTCACAATTTGGGCCATTAGAAGTGGCTAACATTGAAAAGATGTGGTTAGTGATAAGGAAAGTGACATTAAAGTCAAGGTTAGAATTAAGCCAGAAAATCTTGGCTAAGTTAAAAGGAGTATTTGGCAAAGGTATCGATTTTGGCTTAAAAGGTGGTGTTTGAACAGTTGGCCTGACTTATGGATTCATCCAGTAAGTGTTCCACCATTTTTTTCTATAACAGGCGCATGGGCTTCCTTTTTCTTCATAGCAGATTCTTGAGCTTCATGAATGATGAATTTTTTGTTTTTATAATCATATTTAAATTTATAATATTTCTTAAAAGCCACAATTTCGGCATAATGCATACCTATAGCTTTCAATGATGCCTTCATTGTTTGCCCAATGACACAATGGTAAAGTTTGTCAATAATATTCATGTTGAAGTATATATGCATATGAGACAACCACCATTC
Source organism: Saraca asoca (assembly GCA_026873985.1). Taxonomy (NCBI): domain Eukaryota; kingdom Viridiplantae; phylum Streptophyta; class Magnoliopsida; order Fabales; family Fabaceae; genus Saraca; species Saraca asoca. The sequence continues at coordinate 23,029 of JANHAO010002292.1, forward strand.
TAAAAATATGTTCATGTATGCAAGGCATTGTGAAAAATTATGCAACTTGAAATGAGCCCACATCTCAGTATTTATGTTCTTAACTTGAGAGCATTCTGACGACTTTAAAGTCTGTCCTTAGAATTTTCTATTCAAGATTACTGTTGGACATCCTTGAATAAGGCCAAATTGTTAAGCTAGAGCATTGGGCAAATGAAGGTTGACCTCTTAAATTTTTTCTCATGCAAGGCCTATAAAAGAAATTAGGGGCAAAGGAATCTAGACCATATTTCAACTCTTTATGCATTGGAGTGGTCACGGTCTGAAATAAACCAAGATGGCTTGTAGAAAAGAAAAGAAAATAAGGGCAATTGTTAATAGGACCATCATCATTAAAAGAATAAAATAAAGAGAAAAAGTGGTTAAGAAGTTCCCTAGCAGATTTTGGCTTAAGGTCTTCACGAATGATGGCATGCAATAACCAAGGTCCATATGACAAAGTTTTGATTGACTTATCAAGTTTCTTCAAGAAAGAAAAATTTTCCTATAGAGTTGTAATTAACCAAAGTTGAAAAATCCAAAATGGACCTCCAAGATTGAAAATTGAGTCATTTTTGTAAGGTGATGAATTGCCAAATTAATGTTCTCAAAAAGGCTAGCTAGAATTGAAGGACCCAAAGCTAAGTTTTGACCTTCATGAAGAGTGTTGCTAAAAGAAGAAAAGAAGAGACAATTTTTAAAGATGAAATAGAATAAAGATGTTTGCAAATCTAAGAGTGCAAAAAAGCAACATGCTTACTATTTGAAACTAGCAAATTTTTGCTCATTGAAAAGTTTTTACAAAAGTTGAATATGTGAAATTTTTTGAAGTAATTGAAACTATTTCTTAAAATCACTATTTGATGGAACAAGAAGCGGTGAAATGACTTTACCATTTGGTTTCAAGCATGTTATAGATGAAATATAGAAAATAGAAGAACCAATCATACCATTGACTACATACATGTTATTGGTCAAAAGGGACTAAAAAGACATTGCAGCATCAAGCAGAGAAGGGTTGCATTTTAGAGAAAACCTTGAAAGTTGAATTATGTCAAAAATGTGAATTTGTCTTCAAAATTCTCCCTTTTCTAGTTAGATATAGTCTAACCAAGTTAAATATGCATAAGAAGCATGGGAAAATTTTGCAATTCCTAACATCTTTTGAAACCCATGGAGTAATGGGATTGATTTTGAAACAAATAAAGGTTTTTATAAGAAAAAAGATGTTTCTGTAGATTTTTTGGAAGATAGAAGTCATAAACAAAAATATGGTGGTTCATCTTCATCAATGACAAACACAAAAGATGGGATAAGTACTTGAATTAGAGGATGGACAAGTTTTCAAAAGCAAGGTCAGAGACTTTATGAACTCTGGTGCTTGCAAAGAAGAGTTAGACGCATAAGCTATGGGTGTTTAGAATAAAGTTTGAATGAAGAACTCTAGATATTTTTACAAACAAGCTTGAGATAATGCAAAAAGATTTAGTAGGAGTAAAGAAGATTGAAAATTGGAGCAAATAAAGGTAAAGTGAAAGAAAATTTTTGATAATGAATAGTATTTAAGAGAGAGAGAGAGAAAGCAAAAGGGTGGTTAATTGCTCATTATTGTGCATTGGAATGCATAACTTTTTTAGCAACGATGGCCTGCAAGCATAACCATCATCATTACCCTTAACATACATACAAAAGTTGCCAATTACAAGAAGTCATTGGGGAACAAAGGGCATTTTCTTTGGCACATCAATTTCGACTAGACTTTTATAATTCCATTTGATTGAGAAGCCATGGAATTTTCCAACTATACGATAGGAACCACAACTGCATAGTTTCATTCACTTTATTTCGACTTATGTATGGAGAATACCTCAAACGACCCAAACTAAGAGGCCTCTATTACCATCAAAGTTCAAAAATTTTGACTTTAAACTAGATAGTGAATGTGACACCAGGACAAATTTAAGTTGATATTAGGTGTTTATCCAAGCCATCACTTATGTAAACCTGGCACATGATAGAAATTACAAGCATACATGAAGAGATAATGGGCGGATATTAACCAGTTTTCTTGTAGAAGTTAATTTCATTAACTTTTTATTTAGTTCCTTGCAATTATTTTAGTATTTTAATTTAAAAAATGTAATTGGACACATGTCTATATTTTACGGAATTAGTTATGAGAAGTAGTTATATGAAGTAATCGTTTTAAAAAAGTATAAATAGGATGTTAATAATTAAATTAAGGTGTCACTTTGCCATTTTGAAAACTTAAAACTATCAAACAAACTTTGTGTTTCTCTATAGCACACTGCCACCACCCAACTGCTGACTTTTTGGATTTTAAATTTAAACACTTCCTTGTTTATAATCTATGCACATTGCACACTCGTGTAATTTACATTTAATCAAAGTAAATTCAAGGCTATCTTCTTGTTTAAAGTTCTTATTTGCACATCTTTCAATTTAAAGATTCATAAAGATTAAGATTCCACCTATTTGCTATGAGGATCCTCCTTTGAAGTCAAAACTTTTCAAATTCATGAAATTTGACTTAGGGAATTTGGTATCTTAAGAAATTGATCAATTAAGAAGGCATCCTTGTTTTAAGAACTTTTCTATTAAAATACTCAATGAAATTAGTAAATTTAAGGCATGACCATTTGAATCAATTCTATTGAGCAAACTTCAAAATTTTAAAATAATGTGTTTAATACTAAACTATTAAATATTTTTTTAGATATTTTTCTTTTGACCATAAGTTGGAGCAAGAAAAATGAAGGGAAAGGATTAATCCTATGGATCTTTTACTTTCATAAGCCTGACATAGAACTTCAAATGTTAACAGAAGGGAAGATGAGAAACATCCCTATAACATAAAAGTGAAGATACCAATATGCATATGCCAAATCATTCATTTGAAATTAGAGTGATGGTTTACAGTTAAGCTGTCTTTATAATTTATATTTCATTTTGATACTAATGGCTTTTTTTTTTGGGTCACAACCATATTTTCAATTTGAAAATGATGAAATGGCCAAGTGGCTCACTAATCAATGGATTGGAAAGTAGTGGAGGGATTTCAAAGGAGCCTTGTACAATAAACATTATGACTCCAGCCTAACTTTGGAGCAAAATATTAAACAAAATTGCCCCACAGGCATTTCAAGAGAGCAATAGAGAGGTTTGATCCCCATCCGGGATAAATAAAAATTCAAGGTTAGTAGTTTATTTAGTTCTAGTATGTGAAAATGATTGAATTTAATTATGCCTATATCGATGGCTGAATGAGTAATTGAGTTTTTTTATGTAGGAAATATACAGGCAAAATACACAGAATAGAAGCAAACAGACCATTTCTCACACTATGGGGTCAAAAATATTTGCATGTAAAAAGGATGAAATGGTAGCATATGCATCTAATTTAAGTGAATACAATTAAGATTTGCTTATGAAATAACTCTTTTTTGCTTGTTTAAATGATAGAAGAGAGAGAGAGAGAGACAAGGTTCCATTGGATGAGTAGGGTTATGGGACACTGTCCATAGGAGAAATGATGGCTCCTATGTGAATGATGAGTCAATGAGCATAGGAGTGAGTGTTCATTGAAAACTTTATTACTTTCAAAATAGTAATAAGTTGATATTGATACCTATGGCTTGTTGTTTACTTAGGAAAAATTGCAAGAAGCCTGGAGCCAAATAGACTAAACACAATTGTCAATAATCTCTCCAAACGGTGCTTTTGGGCAAATGTTTGAGAAGGAGCACCCAGGTTGTGTCTGAGAACTAGGCATGGGTTTTTGTCCCACTAGTGTGTTTGGGAGCAGTTCTGAAAGAGGAGGTGGTAGCTATTCATCAAGCTCCACTACTGTGAACCAACAAATTCATAGGCTTAAATCAGAGTTATGTCAAAATAAGGAGCAATTGGCTAAAACACAGGCACAAGTGCAAGCGATTATGGACTACATCAAGTCTATGGGCGGGTGCATTCCACCCCATTTGTCTAGTCAGCCATCTGCTGACCAACAGATATTATGCATAAAACTTGGTTAGATCTATTATTCCAACTGTGATTGCTGTGTAAAAGTTGTTTGTTTTCTGCCAAATATTTGTTTGCTACCAAATATGAAATTTTGTTGATGAAGATATGTAGGCAACACTGTATATGGATGCCTCGCATTTTGGAGTAATCTACCTTCAGTTTGGAAATAAGCTTTAAGTTTTTATATCTGTCCTATTCACCACCTTCATATTTAACTGGATCCTCATAAAGCTGTCTTTGTATCTTTATTTTTTCCACCTAATTGGACTAATTTATGCATATTTGAATTGTTTTTTTTCTACATAATTAGACTAATCTGATGTGAGGTTATACTAACATATGTATGCCAAACTATGGTATAATTGTGTTAGTTTATGGGTAATAGAATTGTTATTTTCAAACCAGAATTTTGCTAAACTATGGCACACGTGAATTGCTATTTTTGCATGTATGCATTTCTAAGTAATTTTTCAATGTGAGATATTCTTTTTCTTTTTTTCTTTTCAAGATAGGATTGATGTTAATTTGACATATCAATTTTCACATGTATAAACAAGGAGATCTTCAAGAGGGAGCAATCAAGATAGAAATGCCATTGATCCTAGCCAATCTCCTTAGGTTTTATTGTATTTTTTATTTTAAATAGTTTTTGACTGGAATGTAAAGTCGATTGATGTTATATTTTGTTCGAATGAATGTCATTTTTATTATATTTGAATGAATGTTATTTTTATTACACTATGAGTTTGCATTTATATTTTACAGGGTTAATTAATGTCATTAATTAATAGAATAAAAAGATTGAATGGCTTAAAATTTTTTTAAAAAATATTACAAAAATTTAGCGACGGTTAAACAACCACCACTAAATTAAAAGTGAAATTAAAAAAATAGCAACGGTTGGTTTAACCACCGCTAAATTTAAACTGAAATTAAAAAATAGCGACAGTTAACCAACCGCCGCTAAATTATATTGGAAATTTTAATAAAAATATTATAGCAATTAAGTGAACCGCTGCTAAATTAATTTGCAAATTTTTTAAAAAATACAGTTTTCAACTCTTCTTTTTAGCCGCTGCTAATGTTGACCCAATAGCATATTTTCTGGTAGCTCTCATAACTGCCACTATTTTATTCTGCGGTGGTTAGATACACTACGTAACTACCACTGTTTTAAGAATTTTTTTATAGTGTGGTAAACACTCCTTACTCTTAAGCATTAAAGCACGCAAAGATTATGTGAAACAATAAAATGGGATTACCATGTGACTGCATATAAAATTGAGGCAGATATTATTTCTTTTTGTATTTGTATTTTTTAGAAGAATTTTGAACTTATATCGAGAAAATCGATTCAAAACTAGGTAACCACACAAGTTGGTGTACTTTCAGGATAATTCATTCAAAATTTATTAAATTCCTAACTAATTTTAATATCAAAACATTTTTAATGGATCTCAACAACATTTTTTTAAAAGTATGTAGCAGTAGGTCTGCAGACTGACATATCCTTCTCAAAAATAGGTGGAATAGCAATGATGGAATTACTCTCAAAGAAGTTAACAAGTTTTAGATCGAAGCTTAAAGATATAGTCGACATCATTGGAAAATCTTCTTGACTTGGTATGTGATGAAATCCTAGTGTGTACCATAGCACTATGCCCTCCTTCTCAATTGGCCGATTCCTGCTCATCAAAATTTAATAGGAACCATCCATTAGATGAGTTTGTCATAAATTCATTAATATGTTCAGACATATTTAGAGAAAGTAGAGGCTAATGATCAATATTCATTTTCTAGAGAAATATGTCACTCATAAGATCATACCTTTCTGACCACACTGCAAGTGTGTCATCCCCTTGGCTTTAATCCACCAACAAACCGGCTGCCCCCAGCTCATTATGTTCGTACTGAGTCACCCAAATTTGTTATATAAAATTTACAAAGGCATAAATGAGAGTTGAAGGGAAATTGATACATGCACTTATGTTGGTATACTCATGCACACATTTGACATAATTTGATAAAATAGGGGGAATGAATAAATGAGATCACTTTAAATCAGATTTTGTCAATTAAGTGAACGTTTGTAAGAATGTAGCTAGCATTACTCTGTTGGTGTATGCCCTAGAAGCCAATCATGGGATGATTGTTTGTTTGCATACATTATATTATGTTTTAATGGTAATTCAATTAT
>JANHAO010002293.1:0-29255 GCA_026873985.1 Saraca asoca
TAGAAATCAAGAGATGGTATCAAGATGAAAAGGTTCTACAATGGAAAGACTCAGCTGTCAAGGAGGCATTTGAAAAAGAAAAAGCGAGGTATTGGGCAAAAATCCATGGCAAACCCCGCAACACGCCTTTGCCTGATCCCGATCTCTTCATTGACGATGAAATAGTTTGGAATTCAAGTATTGATCCTCAACATTTTCTAGAATTGGAGAAAGAACAAAAGATATCCAGTGATGTGGAAGATGAAATTGAGGATGAACAACATCCAATTTGTAGCCCCACTGGCTGGCTAAAGAATGAAGATAATATTCCCACTGGATGGGGAATCATTGAAGAAGAAGAACAAAATCAAGCAACAACTACTGATTAGCGTTCAATTGATTCTCAAGTTCTTGGTGATATTCAAGGTGAACCGATTATATGCATTAAGAAAGAAGACCTGGATATATCTACTTGTCCACCTCCGACGAGTCCTCAAAGTCCTAATCTCTTAGGTGATGAGCCTATTATCTTCCCCATTGGATGGGGGGAAGAATAAGACATGCCAAAAGCTAGTGATCTGAATTCAGGTCCTCAAGGTTGGGAATTTAATTGGGAAGAAAGTAATGGATATGATTCATGGAAACAAAATACTGCTCCTTTTGATGAAATTGCAAAGGAAAATGGGTGGAAAAATAGTAAGAATAATTCATGGGGATGAAGAAAGAAGAAGCAATATGGTGGTGCTATGTCGGAAACAGGCAACGGAAGAGCAAGAGGGAACAATGGAGGAAGAGGAAGGAATAATGGTGGAAAGGGAAACTAAGGAAGAAGAAGGAAGGGAAAATCTTCTTCTGGCTGTAAATACATGCAAATATGAAGTTTGGATTAGAAGTTAAGATTATGAGAGTCTTTATGATGATTTGGTTTTATTTAATGCATCTCCCGTAGATAGCTAGATGAGAATATGAAACATTGTTTGTGCTTTGTATTTGGAATGGAACGACTCTGGTTTTAGTCCAATAAATATATGCTCTTTAGTATTGTACATCTTTTCTTTCTTTCATACATTTTAAAATGGAGAGGGACTCAAACGGGCAAGAAAAACTAATGTCCAGGTACACAATCAACTTTGTAATAAACTCTAAATGCAAAATTAACTAAATGGTGCATTCGAGGAGAACCTGCATTCATTGGTATTTTTTTTCTTTAATTTGACTCTTAGAAGCTCTAAATGCAAAAATAACTAAACAGTACATTCAAAGAAAACCTGCCTTTATTGGTGTTCTTTCTTCAGCTTAGACTCCAAATGCTAGATTAGAAGTCGGAACAATTAATATAAATGGAAGTTAAAGAGAGTATTTATACTTATCGTATCCTATATATAGAAATCGGAGGACAAGGGTCCATTCTCTTTACTTGTATGGATGAGAATTTGACTCCATGAGAAATGGAACAAAAAAAAAAAAAAAAACAGAATTGGCCTCTTTTTTGTATGTATCAATTGAAGGATTTTGAAAAAAGAAAAGTGAACAGCAAAAAACAATTAATTTCTTCAGTTTAGACTCTGGGCGTTGGATTGGAAGTCAAAACAATTAATTTCTTAAAATCATTTACATTTGAAAATATATAGAAATAGCTTGAAAAAAATGTTTTACTTGGGTGAAATACAAAAAAGAACTTGCAATAAACAAAAATAGTTTGTGTGTGCACCAATTAGTCCTTAAAAAGATTGAGGCAATTTAATTCTTGAATTAAATTATAAAAATAAAAAATTCACATTTATTATCGAATATGAGTTTGTCCACATTGAAACAACCCTTCCTAGATTGGTAGACTAATAGGATGGCAAAAGGTTGCTAGATGATGTGCATACACAACAGAAGTGGTCCGTCAAGCATGTTTCGACGGTTAAGTCAGTATTCTCCCTGAGTTTCAATAAGTGTTGGCAAGATGGACCTGGAGAAGGGATACCTATAGATATATATGGTATTAAGCATGTCAATTGTCATACTTTGAGTGAATAATATGCAACTACATGTCTTTGGCATATTGATAGTGGAAGTGAGATTCTCGCTAGGTAGTTGTTGAAGTCCCATTATTTGTGCATGCTTGAGTCATGCTTTTATTATGCGTTAGTTAGGCGATTGGCTCGCTAAGTCCCTATTTAACTAATTTCTTCTTTGAAGTTGATTGACTACACTCTATAGATTAATTGGTTTTAGGTTTGACTTTGTTCCTATTGTAACCATTTCTTCAACCGATTTTAGCCAATTGTCCATGGTTGTTCATCTTAAGATTGGCGGCTATTTTAAGCAATGTCATTTACCCTTTCCCGCTTAGTGGGTGCAACGATTGGCCTACCTAGAGACATTTTGTTTCCCTCGGCTAGTTATTATCTATACTACCAATGATTACCTTTGTCTTCCTGAGGGGTATTAAGATACTTAAAGGTTGCATCATGGTAAGGATTACTATCTAAGTCATTCATTTTTGTCTATCCTAGTTGTTGGATCTCTTCCCTGCTTGCTATAAAAATTGACTTGGCCTCTTAATGCTAACTCCACACTTTGCCTTAAAAAATCCAGATTTGTTGCTACTCTCTATCATCTTCTCTAACACTTCTCCATAGTTTCCAATTGCTCCGCTATTTCTCTTGCAGGTAAATTTTTGCATTGCTTCTGCCTTTACTTCTTAGTTTTCCCTTTCTTCTTACTTTCTTCAAAATGCACCAGCAATGGTGGTTTTTCTTTGATGGTTATGTTTGTTGTCCCGGTCTATCATCCTCTGGGTTTTACTAGAGAGACCAATGCTTATCACTTTTTTTGTCCTAGCTTCCTCTTCTTTTGTTTTGACTTCCCTTTCTCGTTCGATTGTCCTTGTTTGATCATCTTTTCCTTTGTTTTGCCTATTCCAACCATAATTTGTTTTCTTTGAAGGTGGTTCTCGACTTTGCATTCTCCTCCTTCATGATTAGTAGATCAGGGTGACCCTATCTACCTATCATCTGATTCTAACTTTTTATCCAACGTTGGGGAATTCACGTAATGACTCTGCCATCACAATGTAGTTTACATAAATCATAGCTTAGAATATGGATAGTTGAGTCTAGCATGAGCTTGGGATTAGTATGGTAAATCTTAATTGTTCTTACATGACTTGTATTTAATCATAAACTTAATTTCTTCTTTGATTTTTACCTTTTGAACCCTTTTCTAGGTTAGCTAGGTTATGGGTCTTGAAATTTTCTAAGTATGGGCACTTATAAGGAGGGCTATATGAGATATGTATTTATTGAAGAGGAAAAATCCCTGGCTTTGATTACTTTGATGTTGTTTGCTTTAAAAATGATTTTTAGAGAATTTTTAAAGATCTTTAAGTGACTTTTTGAAAAGGTGAAAAATGCTTCCAAAATTCATCATTTTGAACTAGAGCTCAAAAAACTAAATTTTTATTCTATGGATTTTTCATTTTTTGATATTTTATTTGTATTCAAATAGGGGGTATTTCCTTCTTTACATTTATGTCTTAAGTAAATGTTACTTAAAGACATAAATGGAAATAAGGTGCAACAGTCTTTTGGCAAAAGGGCAATTGGTAGAAAGTTTGAAAAATCTTATGATTCTGATTGCAATTTGAATTGATTTCTATGATTCAAATTGCAAGAATAGGGCAACTGGCAAAAAGTTTGCAAAATCTTGCAATTCTGATTATAATTTGAACTGATTTCTGTAATTTAAATTATAAGATGTCGACCTGTACATTCGTGATTCTGATCACAATTTGAATTACAGGATCAAATTTTGAATCTATGATCATGATCATGACTTGACTCATCTAGAAAAAAATTAAGCGGGCCTTACATTTATGAATGCCCATTTACTTTATTTTTCTCTGAAAACATCAGACCCTTCACAACTTCTCCTTTCTTTCATAGCAGATTAAAATATCTTGATTTCTTTCAAATTTCTTCAACACTTCTTTATATTTTCTCTCATTTTAGCCCAAATCATGCTGGAAAACTAGAGACTTTGAGGTATACTTGAAAAAAAAAACTCTTGGAAAGGGTTGAGTAGGAAACCTTAGTGCAAAATCTCTAAAAAAATCTTTGTTCTTCTTATTTTAAATGATAATCCCAAGACACAATTAGTAGTTTACAAGTTAGAATGGTTTAGATTAGCTAATAGGTAGCAATAATTTCAATTTTCTTGAATTAAAGCCTAGAGTGTGAGTTGGGAATTTTGGGATAGGATAAGATTCTTGTTAAAACTAGTTCCCTATGATTAAATTTATAGATTGTGGTTAATTTGGTGCTTGTAGGTTATTCAGAAACTCCATCTATAAGCTAAGCTCAAAGTGGGACGAGGAGGAGTAGATCCCTTTTGTGCCAATAGTAATAGTGAGTAGATAATGTACGTTTCACAAGTTCCTTTGCTTTCTAAGCCTTCTAATGATTTTAATATCTTTGTTATGGAATTATGTTTTCTTTACAATGACTATGAAATGAACTTGGGAATGGATTTTGTGATTTTCCTATGCTAGAAGAAACTCATGTATCTTTGGGATAAACATGTTTAACATCTTGTTTAGCCATGTTGAGAAAGATGTTATGATTAATTGAAAGCTATTTCTTGAAGTATTTGCTAGATGATTTTGAACATGAATTTTAAGACATGGTAAGATGATACCATGAGTATGAGAAAAAGGAGTGAATGTTTTGATATTTAAAAAATGAAGACTAGTTGAGAGTTGATTGAATTTTAGCTACACAAGAATGCTAAAGTTACACTTTATGAAAATACTTTTCTTTGTTCTTGTTGTTTCATCAATCCATAAATTGTTTTATGGGAGGATGCCTAGCTAGGATAGTATTAGCTTGGTACATTAGGTAGAAGTTAAAGTTAGAAAAGGTCACACTGGGAATGGCGGTGTTGAGTGTCAAATGTGAAGGTTACAAGAGGTGACAACAAGTTTAAGCAAGTTGTGTGCTTGCACAATTGGTTAGTTTACTTGAGCGAGCTAAGTGCTTGATGGTTGGTTTTAGCTTGGAACCTCCCAAGAATGGTTTACTATGTTTTGAACAAATATATGCTTGAGATATAATGTATACTCTTAGATTTATAAATGCTTGTTGTTATCTTATCCTCTTTTTCCTTAAAGTTATTTTCTTACATTATTATTTGTGATAACTTAGTTTTGAAATTGAATATGGTTTTGATGAAAAACTCATGCCCTCATTTATCCTAATTTTATTGGAATCCATGTTACCTATTCACTGAGTTTTATAACTCACTCTTATTTTTTTTTAAAAACCCTTTTTAGATTTAGGAGTAGTTTCAAGTCCCTTATCTTTGACACCGTAATTGAGAAGTGTTGTGTCTTGGTGAGCTTCACACCTTGTTCATGTGAGCCATCTATTTTGTTGATATTTATATATTTGTAAGTTGACTCTAGATGTGCTTTATACATTGGTATTCTTCTTTTATTCTTAGGTTATGTGTTGGTCATGGCCCCTAGAGTTGAGTCATGACCATTCTTCCCTGCATAATTATGGCTGATTGGTCTCAAGATAAGTATGGGAATGAATAGGATCATTTGATTGATGCTATGATAGACAACCTAAGATGAATTCATCCTAACATGAAGCTAACAACTACCTTTGATGAGTGGTGAGACCTGGATGTCATTAGAGAGTTAGAGAAGATCTACATCCTAGATGAGTTTATTGAGGGGATCTTCTTCAAACTTGCTGAAACAGATGAGTAGGCATGCAGCTACAACACTTCATCATGATATTTTATGAGAGACGTGGTCAATTACCTCTATGTTTGCCCCCTTCTTCGTATTTCAAGCAAGCATTCTCTAGGCTTTAAAAATCTATGCTTCCAACTAACCTAGAACAATTGGGCCTTCCTTCTTCTTTTTTTTTTAAGTACTAAGCATTTGTTTTCATCTTACCCCAATTGTGGGATCTTTCTTCTTCTTCATTACCTACTTCCAATGAAAATCCAAAGCTTGGATACACTTCTTTTAGTGCCCTAATTGGGTTTTTATAGAAAACATACTTACCAATGTTTGTACCTAAAAGCATTATTACTTCAAAGTCTAAATGATCGAAGGGTTTTATCCATTCTTTCTTCAAGATGGTGGGCTACTATACTTGGCTTAGTGGTCTTTTCCTACAAAGTAGCCCTAGAGCCAACTACTTAATTACTTGTCATACGATAAACAAGACATCATTGTTCGACTGTTGGAATAGAAGGCCATTTGATGCCCAATCTACCCTTTGTACATACTTTATTTTTACTTTGGTTATGCTTGTTTACTTTGCTTTTTACTGACTTTCACTTGCTCTAGTTTTGTTTTTAGATTGTTGGTTAAACAAAGAAGTGATAGAAATTCACTACTTAAAGATAGACCTTAAACGATTGACATAAATTTATGCCAAAGCCTTGGCCCAGTAGAAGCCTATCGTGCCCCCCAACCATTTAGATTGAGTCATTACCATAAGTAGTTAAAGTTATTAGCAGTCCCACCTCTTCTGATTGGCCTAGGCTTTCACCTGGTTGCACCAAGGCGCTATTTTCATGTAAGTAGAAGACCCCTTTTGAAGACTCTTCCAAAGGCAAAAAGGGTAGTTCTCCTGATGCTTCTACCTCTGCATCTAAGAAAATCAAAGCAGGTTCCTGGAAAGAGTTACTATTGATCGAAGCCCTTGAAGGGAGTAACCTATCTTTTGATACCATAAGTAGCCTATGGTGTAAAGACACAGATTATGGGGCCTTTCTGTGTAGCCAACTGCTCCTCTCTAATGACTAGGATTGCAACAAGGACTTTGTATTAGACCATGGTCCCCTTCACCTCTTGAAGTCTTTCACGGCCTAGATTGTTCGTTTGGTCACTTCTATCTTGGCCGTGGTGCTAACCCTTGCAAAGAATGAGAAGTAATTGGTGAACACTAATCCAAGTGTTATGGAAGGCTTGAGGAAGGATGTCAAGGCCAAAACTAAAGACTTGGCCAATTGGGGACAAGAGTATCTCTTACTTTACTAGTTGTATTGGTAAGTTAGTGAAAGAACAAGATTCTTTGCCCCTAAAAAGCAAGGATTTGGTGAAGCAACTTTCCTTTAGGGCCTAAGAGCTCGAGGTTGAATGGAAAAAGCTAGAGGAAAGTGAAGTAGCCTTTGACCAAAAACTCAAAGTTATTATCACTAAGGTTGAAGATTTGAGCTATCTCATGTCCTATAATGGGTTTGCAAAAGCTATCAACCAGATTCAACATTTTAACCCAAACCTATCGATTGACCTTTCCAAGATTGACAGAGACAAACTTTAAAGTAGATTTTGGGACAATTGAAAGAAAATTAGGCCTTATTTTGCCTTTGTTACTATTGTTGCACTCTTCTCTCTCTCTCTCTCTCTCTCTCTCTCTCTCTTTTGTGCATGGAAAAAGTTGATCGACCATATTAATAGATTTACTTATAATCTTTTTTGTGTATATAATATTCTTTTAATAAGCTTTTGTATAGCATTCTTTTTTGTGCGCATGCCTCTGATGGGCTTTTATCTTTTTTGTACTTCATCTAGTGACATTTATCAAGCTTCCCAATCGATTAAGCCTCCAAAGGGCCTCTTGTCTATTGTCCCCTGTTTTATCTTATTGATCTTTCATGCTTCCAAAGGGCTTTTACTTTATCACTTATTTTTCTTTGCCAATCTTTCTATCATTTGGGACTTCACTAGGCTTTGTTAACATAAATTTATCTTATGTTTGTGTTTAAATGTCATGCTTTGAGAATTTCACGTTACATATGTTTTTCACTTATACCAAGGGGATTGCTTAGCCTTTTATTTATGCTGAGGGGTCCACTCAGTCTCTTATTAGTTTTGAGGGATTTGCTTGGTCCTTGATTAGTGCTGAGGGATCTACTCGTTCTTTCATTAGTGCCAAGGGATCTGCTTGGTCTTTTATTAGTGTCAAGAGATCTACTTGGTTTTTTATTAGTGTTAAGGGATCTGCTTAATTTTTCATTAATGATCTGTAGATATGGTAATTTCCCTTTTCATTTCATTTTTCTTTGTCTACATGATTTGAAGCTAGTAACATTTAAATTTGTAATTTAAATGTGTCACATTCCACATTTAGGGATAGGACTTCCCTTGAACAGTCTCCAAGCAATAAGTATCGTTGAAGAGGCTCTCTTATAATTTAAATGGTCTCCCCATACTATTGCTAACTTTCCTTTTGCTTGCACCTTTCACTGCCTATTTTCCAATTAGAGAACTAAGTTTCCTTTCATAAATTTCTTGCTTTTTAGTTTTCTATTTATAATCCTGGTGACTTTTGCCTTGTAACATTCATTTTGAAGTTAAGCTATCTTTTTTATTTCTATCAACATGTCTAGCTTTTCCTTTCTCCTTTCTTCATTTCCTTGTTGTTTGTACTATTCAAGCTCAATTGGGAGCATAACTTCGCTTCCATACACAAGCATGAAAGAAGTTTCACTAGTGATGGAGTGAATGGTGGTTTCGTATGACCACAGAACACCCAGTAGCTCCTCAGCCCATTTTCCTTCACTTCATCTAACCTTTTTCTTAGCCTATCCAAGATGATCTTGTTTGCCAACTAAGCTTGTTCATTTGATTGAAGGTGTTTAACAGATGCAAATTTTTACTTATCCTCAGCCTTTATTGAAAGATATAAGAGATTCATGCTTTCATAATAAACACACAATTGTGAATACACCTTCGATAGAAATCTACAAAGTCATCATTGGTGAACTACTTTCCATTGTTGGAGATGATTGTTACGGGGAGGCCATACTTGAAAGTAGTTGTTAGCAATTTCCCTATGCTAGAGTTTATACTTCCAAAAGAACTTACCTATAAATGATATTTTTCCAAACAAACTTTTTACATTATTTAAAGCTATGGTTACGAGATGCTCCATCTCTACCCATTTAATGAAGTAATTAACAACCACCACTACATACTTTAACTGACAGGAAGTGATTAAGAATGGCTCTAGTAGGTCTATGTCCCATTGGTCGAACGACTAAGGAGCGAAGAAGGATATCTGCTCTATTATGGGCTATTTTTTAACCTTTGCAAATTTCTAGCACTTTTTACACCTTTGTATGATCTTCAGAGCTTCTTTTTTCATTTTAGGTCAAAAGTACCCGAACTAAATAATGTTTAATGCAAATATTGCTCCTGCCATATGAGTTCTACAAATACCCTTGTGAATTTCCCTTAGAACATAATTTGTTTCACTTGGCCGAAGGCATCTTAGTGATAAGAGGGAAAAACCTTTCTTTTATAGGTGTCCTCCTTCTAGAAAAAAATGTGTTACTCTTTGCTCAATCTTTTTAGCTTCTTTCTTATATTCTAGCAGCCAACTTTCTTCTAGGAATGCCATGATTAGAGTTAACCATGATTCTTCCTATTTTGTGCATATTACTTCATCTAAGCAAAGGGACTGCAATGCTTCCTATATCAAGTTTTATTGTTTAGTGTTACTTTAGCGCTAGCTAACTTGGCCAATGCATTTGTGCAATTATTTTTTACCTTAGGGATTCTTGCCAACTTAAAATTAAATCTTTTTAATAGATTCCTTTCTATGCTGCATATCTTGCAAGTGTCAGCTTTTTTACCTCATAGACTTCCCTGAATTAGGCAATTACTAGTTGAGAATCATTCTTGACCTTCATTGATTGTTTTCTCAATTCTCTTGCTAACTTTAACCTAACTATCAATGCTTCATATTTTGCCTGATTATTTGTTACTTTGAAGTCAAATTTTAGCAAGTATTCCAAGACTAAGTTCGTGGGTCTTTCTAAAATCACCCCTGCCCTGCTACCTTTTTTATCCAATGAACCATCTGTGTATAATGTCTATGTCTAGTTTCCTAGCTTGGCTTCTTCTATTTTTGCCAATTGTACTATAAAATCTACTAATGTTTGGGCCCTTACAATCTGCCTTGCTTCATAAATGAGTCTAAATTTTGATAATTCTATTGCTCATGCTACTAACCAATTTGCTAGATTAGGCTTTTACAAAACTTGCCAAATCGGAGCATCCATCTAAACAATCATTTAATGGCTTTGAAAGTAAAGTTTTAACTTCTTGGATGCTGATTGCAAAATGAAAGTTAACTTCTCTATTTTTTGTTACTTTATTTCGGCTCCTGGTAACACAACACATAACTTGTGAAGTACACCAATTTTTGTTTTTCTTTAACTTGCTGGATGAGCATTGAACTTGCCACTTCTGTGGTTGATGCCAGGTATATGTACAACATTTCACCCAGCTCTAGTCAAGTAAGAATGGGTAGCGCGATTAAGTACTTTTTTTGTGACACTTTAATAATATGAAATAAGCTAGTAGTGTATTTTTTTTTAAATTATGTGTTAAATGTGTATAAATTATAGTTTAACATATCTTTTTTTGATGATAGATAATGTAAATAGGTATGTTATAATGAGTGTTTTAATTTTATTTTATGGCTAAAAGGTAATTTTTTCTTTTTTCTTTTTTTCTTCCTTTTTCTTCTTTATCTTGGCATTTTCTTCTCTCTCCCTCGAACTTCTTCTGTTTCTAGCTTCTTCTTCTTCTCCTTCTCTTCTTCGATGATTGGACTGCAGATGCTTTGACCACCAGTTCTGCTCTTCCAACAGTTGCTTTTTCTTCTTATTCTTTCTGATTTGGTCTTGTTTCTTCTACCTCACCTACCAATTATAGTTGCTCAGCAACAACAGCTCTGAATCGATATTTCGATCCACTAGCTGAGCTGTAGCTTCATTCCTTTGATCATTTGTTTGCTTCTTCTACTTCTTGACATTGTGAATAGAGGAATTGGAGGACCGACTAACTCTAGCATCTTTCTGACTAACTTGCAACCTCCCAGTTTCACTGGTGAGCTTCTTCTGGCTAAGCTCCTCCCCGTGTCACCATCTTTTTGCAGCAACAAGCTCTTGCCGATCATAAACTACCATTAATTTGTGACTATTTTCTAGGCAAAGCTAAAATTGAAAGTGGCAATTACCAGCTAGCTATAATCGGTGGTCAAAGTAGCTTCTTCCTCTCGAAGCTATACTACTACACTAGCCAAAAAGAAAAAAGCCTCAACCCTATGTCAAAAGTGAGTATGTTTATTTTAATTATTTTCTATGTTTTTTAAAAAATCGAATTTAAATGATTAAGTGTTTTATTTCAAATAGAGATTGATTTTAGGAGAAGTTATTGAATTTTGGATAATAAGTTTTGGTGATCTAGTTGTGGTCTAAGAAAAAAAAAATTGGAGGTTGTCTTGCTATCCAACGGTGAGTGGATAAATTCTACTCCTATTTGTAAACTTTCTTTTTACAAATGTCAATTTTGTTTATTATCATGATTTGGAATATCATAGAATACTATGATTTTTAAGTAAAATGAATGTTGTTAGTTCTTTGTTTTTGAAAGTAAAATCATACGTTATGATAAATAGTACTACATTATGTACACCCATTGTTTAAACATTATTTACTATGCTTGATGTTGGAAAACTTTGCTATTTTGCCATATGGGGGTTATTGAAATTATTGAACAAAGGTATTATATGAAATAGATGATTACATGGTCAAATGATTCTATGTATGAATTGACTAGAAATGTTTTTGGACCTTTTTATTTATGCCTATTATTTTATACAATATACTGTTATTAAGTTTCCTTATAAAATCAAATTTGGAATTTGAATCCTTTGGAAAACCCTTAAGTGAACTTGTAAATAGAATTATATCTGTTGAATGAATAAGGGGGAGAATATCTATTAGAAGAATAAGATGAATGATGATGATTGATATCTCTTAGATAAGGTTGCCTTTAAGAATCACCCATTGGATTCCAATCGTATATTGAAATTTTGAAATTTTCTATTATTTGATTATCTGAAATAGAAGAAAGATTTTAGTGAATTCTTTATTTTACAGTACAATGAGTATTCCTTAATTGTTGTACCTTGTTGCTTATTATAACTTGATGTTTGATTTATTCACTGAATTTGATTTCCTTAATAAACTGAAACTTTCATTTTGTGAGATGTTTACAAGTTAATGCCTATACTTATATATATACATATGTTATACTACACTATGTTTGAACATGATTTATAATTAACCATTAGTTTCCTAGAGGATTATTTGTTCACTAGGTTTCTAAGAAATTCACTCCATTTTCTTTAATGTTTTTAGAGTTTAAGGCCACTCTTGTTGTTCATCCTCATCCATCTGAACTTGAGTCTACTTCTTAATTAGGTAGACTTCTTTTACAGAGCACAGATACATATTGATGGTAGTATTTTGGCAGTTGGCTAGGTTGAATCTTCTCATGTATATATGTGATTGTTGCCTAGCAAATTGTGTACATTGTGATAATTGGGCTTGTGTTACATTAGTCTAATTGCATAGATTGTGAGTAGGGTGTGTAGCCCTCAATTATTGTATTAGCCTAATGCCCAGTATCCAAAAAACAAAGG
Source organism: Saraca asoca (assembly GCA_026873985.1). NCBI lineage: Eukaryota > Viridiplantae > Streptophyta > Magnoliopsida > Fabales > Fabaceae > Saraca > Saraca asoca. Next base: position 12,492 of record JANHAO010002293.1, read on the forward strand.
AAACTCTACCAAATTTTTGCTAGAAAAATGATAAAACATTAAATAAATCTATTAGTATCATTTAGATTTACCACCTTGTCTTGTATCTTTTCTAATGGCTTAACCACTCTCTATATAGGAGATGAGTAGTACTAGGACTATTTCTGTATGGGTTAGGTTTGTAAGGAGTTACCTATATATAACTTTCTATACCGGTCATGTATTGACATTTGGGGCATGACAAAGTTAGTATCAGATCATGGCCTAAAGTTTATATGCATAATTAGAGATCTCCATTTGCCAAACTGGGATATATATACTGAGTGCAAGAAATATGTTAAAAATCTGCACAATTCCTAAATCTTTTATTTATATATATATATATCTGAATATTGCTCAAAAAAATATTTCTATTTGATAATAGGGATATATTGCTCAGGACTAGATCTCTGGCCCAAATTAGACGCCTATCTGAAGAAGCATCTATGAGAGCCTTACATGAACCATTCTCTTCACCTCTACCACCTAGACATAGAGGTAGAGCTAGAGGCCAAGGCAGGATTGCATGTGAAGAAGTGTAATAAAAAACTTTTCAACATGAGACAGATGGTCCTTTTACTTCTAAAGCCTTAGTAGGCCTTTATACTTCAGATGCCCCAGCATGAGCAAGGAATTTGCAAAGAGCTATAAGTGAGTTTATCAATGAATTGACCTAACAAAGACTTTAGAGACAACAATGGGAAGGGCTAGAAACACAATTGCTACCACCACTCCACCTATTGCAGGGCTAACACCTATGAACTTTAGAAACTACTTCCAAGAATTTCAAAAGCTCAAGCCTCCTCGTTATTTAGGTATTAGGTCTTTAATGGATCCTCTCATATTTTTGGATCAAATGGAATGGCTATTGTGGGTCTTTGAGTGCCCAAAGGATGTTGTTGCAAAATATTCTATATGGTTTTCCTATAACAATTCTTTCTTGAAAGGCAATGATATGCTAAATTTTAGGAATTTAACAATCTCAAGCAAAGAGCATTGACAATCTCCAAGTATGCTGCCCAATTTCTTCACTTATCTTATTTTACAAGGCACATGATCTCTATTGAGAGGGACAAGGCCAGGAAATTTGTTAATGGCTTCAATGACAATTACTTCAATATTATTCAAGTTTCAAAGGGCATTACGTATGAGCAAGTTTACAACTAAGCCATTGAATTAGAAGTGAGGTTTATGGAAAGAAAGAAAAGAAAAGAGGCTTAAGGTAGTGTGGGGAAAAAATCAAGATAAGAGGGTACAAGTGGAGATTCTAGGTGGCCATCATCTTCAACTTCTAGTACACTTTTTTCATGGAGGCTTAATATGGAATTCCCACCATGGGACCCAAGTAGAAGTAATCTAAGTAGAAAACCAATAGTTGTCTCTTCTTTAAGTCATCATCCTTTTGGAGTATCTAGTTCTAGTTACCTTGCTTCGATTAGACTTGAGGCACCAAGACAATATCAAATGGGAAAAATTCATTCAGGGATTTATAGATGGAAATTGGAGCTTGCTTTAGATGTGGTCATATGGTTCATATGGTGAGAAATTGTCCTTATTTAATAACCCATCCTAGTAGCAATAAGGCCACAGGTGCATTAGAAAATATTTTGCCTCGATCTGTAACATTTGTAAGGCCTCCACCATTTGAGTTTGGTGGAAGAGGGGGAGGTAGAGGATCTTTTGGTAGTGGTAATTGTAGTGGACATAGAATTATTGCAAGAGTATTGCTTTGACTAGGTAGGACACCCAAACCTCCGATACAGAAGTCATAGGTACTTTATTAGTAAATTCTATTCCAACTCTTGTGTTATTTGATCCAAATGCAACCCACTCATGTATCTCTACTTATCTTGCACACTTGCTAGACCTTGGCTCCTTTTTAAAATCATAGTTGTTGCTATCTGATCTTTTAGATTAAACATTGAGTGCTTTGTGGAATGATATCTTCTTGTGGAATTGATGTGCTTGGAATTGTTTCACCTACTGATTTGATTTTGATGTTATCCTAGGTATGGATTGATTATCAACACATCATGCATGTGTAAATTGTTACAATAAGCTGGTTAGTTTTTATATACTAGATAGAGATTTCTTTTTGCTTCAGAGAGATAGGAATGATGTTCTTGTTAATCTTATTTTTGCTTTGAGTGCTAGAAAAATGATTAGGAAAGGATGTGAGGCTTATCTGGCCTATGTCATGGACATAGAACAAGTAAAACAAAAAGTAGGAGATGTACTAGTGGTTTAAGAATTCCCAGATGTTTTTCTTGAAAAGCTAACTGGAATGCTACTAGAACGAGAAGTTAAGTTTTGTATTAATGTTGCTTCAGGTACTGACCCCATTTTCATTCTACTTTAGTGGATGGCATCAGTTGAATTGAAAGAATTAAAATTATAGTTGCAAGACCTAGTGGACAAAGGTTTCATTCAGCTCAACACTTCACCTTGGGGAGCTCCAGTGTTATTTGTGAAGAAGAAGGATGAAACTTTGAGGTTTTGTATTAATTACAGGTAGTTAAATAAAGTCACAATGAAAAATCAATATCCTTTGCTAAGAATTGATGATTGTTTGGCTAATTTCAAGGTGCCTAATACTTTTCTAAGATTGATTTGTGCTCAAGCTATCATCAATTATGAATCTGGAAGGAAGACATCTCGAAAACTACCTTTCACACTTGGTATAGTCACTATGAATTTTTGGTGATGTCTTTTGGATTGACAAATGCTTCTGCAACTTTTATGGATATGATGAATAGGGTTTTCCAATCTTTCCTCAATCAATTTGTAATTGTGTTTATTGATGATATCATGGGGTATTCCAATAGTGACTAAGAACATGAGTAGCATTTGAGGATGGTTTTACAAACTCTTAGAGAACATCAGTTACATGCTAAATTTTTGAAGTGTGAGTTTTGGTTGTCCAGTATGACTTTTTTGGGACATGTCATTTCTAAAAAAGGTATTAGTGTAGATCCCAAGAAAGTGGAAGTAGTTCAAAATTAGCCTAGGCCCATCTCAGTGACTGAAACTTGTAGCCTAGGTTTGGCTAGATATTATTACCATTTTGTGAAGGATTTCTCTTGGATTTCAACCCCTTTGACCAAGTTAACCTAGAAACATGTCAATTTTGTGTGGTTTGATTCATATAAAGGAAGTTTTCAGTGACTCAAAGAGTGTTTGACCACGACACCAATGCTGGCAATGCCTATGACTGATAATAGCTATACAGTTTACTATGATGCCTCTAGGATTGGCCTTAGATGTATTTTAATGCAACACGAAAAAGTTATAGCTTATGCATCACACAACTCAAGAAGCATGAGTAGAATTACCTTACCCACAATTTGGAGATGGTTGTAATGGTATTTGCATTGAAGATTTGGTGCCATTATCTTTACAGAGAGATATGTGAGATCTACATTGATCATAAGAGTTTGAAGTGTATTTTTGAGTAGAAAGACTTGAACCTGAGGTAACATCAGTGGATGGAACTTGAAAATGACTATGATTGCTCTATCTTATATCATGCAGGCAAGGCTAATATAGTAGCTAATGCATTGAGTAGGAAGTTGGAAGGGAGTTTTGCTCATATTGATGTGCAAAGGAGACCAATTATTCAAGAGTTACATAAGGCAGAAGCCCTTGGAACTCAATTGCATATATCAGAATCTAGAATATGTTTGGCACACATGCATGTAAAATTTCCACTTTTTAAGTAAATTATGGCCACACAAGTTCAAGATGTGAATATAAACAGGTTGCTTGACAAAATGAAGAAGGAACTAGATTCAGATTTAGCAAGAGATGAACAAGGAGCCTAAACTTATCATAATCGAATCTTGGTTCTTGATGTTGATAAATTGCAGTAATAATTTATGCATATAGCCCACTCTTTATCTTATGTTATGCATCTAAGTAGTAACAAGATGTATTAAGATTTGAAGATAGGTCATCATCGAAAAGTTTTTTTAGTTAGAAATAAATTTTCAATAGATTTTAAGGGGAAAATAGTTTTATAAAAATTTCTCTTTATCTGTTGGAATAGTCGTTAGAAAATTCATTGAAGATTTTGTTGAAAATCAATTAGAAATTTCATCCTAAAAGTCATTAGAAATCTGTTGAAATAATTATATATTTTTTAAAATTTAATTAATATATATATTTTTTAAAATTCTATTTTTATTTTTTTAAAATAATTTAAAAATTAATTTTTGATTAGCAATAAAATATTAATTTTAATAATTTTCAATTCTAATTTCTAAAAATTAATATTTTGTTTATAATAAAAAATTAAAATATAATGCACACAAATAGTTATGAATATATAAAATTAGTAAAATAATTCATAAATTTTATTATTCAAATTAAGTATGTATGAAACATATTATTCAAATGAAAACATAAAAATATAACTACAATCCAAGATCAAAGACGAACTGATCATCAGTCTCCTGATCTCAAGTAATATCCTACTACTACTGTTGTGGCTAGTGGGCTATCTAGTACCTTTGGCTAATAGTGGTAGAATTGGTTGTAGCAGTAGTTGTGGTGATGGTGGATACATTCAAGCAAGAGGTGGTTGGTAGTAGGCAGGGGGTTGGTGGCAGCCACATGGATAAAGATGAGGTGTAGGAAGAGGCGGTGGTGCATGTTGGCTCTATTGCTACTATTGAGTTTGTAAAATGTGTTCCATTTAAGTGAAGATAACTTGCACCTATTGCTGCATCTCAACAATAATGCGCTCAAGCTACTCCGGCATATAGTATGTTACATGCTGTCAATGTAAGATACAATAACTAATGCAGCTATCCCTATAATGGCTTTAAACCCCAACCTATAGACTTGTCCCTTCTTAATCCCGCTTACAGTGTTCACCTACAAGTCACAATCAAATGGCCCCACCACATCATTTAGGGGTGGGCAAAGTTGAGTGGTTTACATAAATATTTTTAACTGAACTAGTTTTTTCTATTTATACTTCAATTGACCTGGCATTAACCAATTGAAATTTTTGAATTGATTTTAATCGCTCAAGTTGATTTAGAGTGTTTTTGAGTGATTAATATTGATATAGACTTGTTGAAAGTTTTCTTGTTAATATCACTACAAGATGGCACCGATAATTGCAAAAATATGACTAGAATTTTAAAGTTTAATGTAAACCCTCCTGTAATTGTTATGACTTATATACAATACCTAGTTTCACACCAATGAAAAATGAATTCATAAAAATTATTCACTACACTTTGCATGTTATTTCCCTAGTTAGATATTAATTAATAAAAATCCATTACACAATAGCAATTATTATATAATTTCATAGTGTACAAATAATTAGTAATACACTACACTATAATAAACAAAGGCTTTGTTGGGTTTGGACTTTAAACAATAAGAAAACACAACATTAGATAAATGCTTTATCTGACTTTAGATAAAACTTCTGGAGTGTTTAGTTAAAAGCAATTAAATTTTTTTAAACTATTCTTAGTTGTAAACTGAATTTGGCAAGAAAAATTCACTCACTTCAAATCGTGTCTAAATTTTAACCACTTTTAATTGCTTAATTTTGATTTAATTCGATCGATTTTTTGTAGTTTGATTTTTTTGCCTAACCCTAGCATCATCAATTATGTCTTGAAGCCCATAGGACCTCTCTGCATTTGAGTATACACCAAGTCTTCCTTTTTTTAATTAAAATTCTCTAACAAATTAAAATAATTAATTAATTAATATTATGAATATAATACTTTTATTACCAAATATATAATACATTAATAAAAAAATGCAAGTTAAGGGAAGTTTCTTATATAGGACTATGCATCTTGAGGTGAGACATACTAGTTATTCTTTTAGATGTGGGTGCAACAAAATAAGCTATCTATAGGCAGCTTGATCCTAGTCTCAACTATCTGTAAAACATGAAAATTTTCATGATTATTATAGATTGTGGTATGAATGTAACTACAACAATATAAATGACAAAAGTAATATTAAGTTAAAATAATATTACTATGCATAACCAATACTCTACTATGGGGATGGATCTACCAGTGTGAAGGGAGGAAACTTGTCTAGTTGCATCTAGGACCTTATCCTTTTGTTTTACTCAAATTTGGACTTGAATTTAGAACCCTCCCAGTACTTGAAAAACCCTTCCCATTCCTTGTTCCTAATCTAGTTAGGTTGAGTGATCTTTTTCTTCCATACCTTATCCATCATATCTTTCATTTTGTTGGAACCTTTATGGTTAAAGTCTTTCCACATGTTCTTCTCATAAGAAGAATTCCATTTCCAATACTTTTGTAATTATAAAACAAGGAAAACAATCAAATAGTTAAAGAACATTTTAAAAAAATTGAAATTATAAACAAAGTATGAAAATTTTACCTTAAACTCCATATATAGCATTTTGTGAATGGGTTTTGAAATATTCTTCCACGTAGGCCATACACTTTTATACTTGCTCATGGTGCTTATTGGCTTGTGGGTCGGGTAGAACCTAAACAAATAAAAATAAACATAGTTAAAAAAATTAAAAAATAAAGTTCATAATCAAGAATACATACCCCATCTCGTATGACATAATGGTTTTCCCAGGGATTGGAGGCTATCTAATGGTAGGTATTACTCTTCAAGATAGAGGCACCATTTGTGATAATGTCCCTTGTGTCTCTGGGGATAAGTCCTACTACAACTGTGATTATGCTTATGTCAACGCTTCTACATGTGGCTCCATTTGGCTAAATGTAGGTGGGCTGTGGGCATGAAAATGTAGTTAGGAGGAATAATAACTGGCAGGTTTTGACTAGCCATCGCAGACAAATTGCGTGCCAGAGGAATCATAGGGGGAACCTCATTTTTAGGACTATTGTTCTCTTCATTCACCCTTGAGGCATTCCATATGCAAATATTTATACATGACATAATTAGAAAATAATTATACATATTGAAATATGAATAAAGTAATTTAGCAATCATATACACAGGTAACAAATTAACATGTCACATATTGAATCATAGTATTATTCATCTGATTCCTCCACTACATCTTCTTTATCATCATCATCATCTTCATCCTTATCTATATGGTAGTATCATATATCAGAGTAACTAATTAACATGTCACACATCTATGTGCATGATATGAAGATTGTGTCAAAATAAGTTGGATTGCTAACATGGCAAGTCCTAGAATAAGCTTCTCTTAGTCCAATTATGATCCACCCCATATCTAACCATCTTGATTAGCCAAGTTTTGTGACTTTTAGATCGGAACAAACCTAATCAAAAACTTATTCATTGGTTAATCTTGGAGGTGGTTTAGATCTCTCCACTTTATTTTTAATGAAGTTGTTCTTGTTTCTCCTATAAGGATGATCATATGGTAGAAACTATTTGTGACAATTGAATCATGACTGTTTCCTCCCATGCTTTCAGGTACATATTGGATAAACTAATTTTCCAGCTATTTGCCAACCAGATAACATCCTATATTCATGAAAGTCATTGATGGTCCACATCAATGTGGCCTTCATCTGAAAGTTTTGCTTCATTAAAATATCATACGTTGGAACACCACCATTCAACAAAGTGACCAATTTCATCTATCAATGACTGTATGGACACATCAATTTTCCTTCTTGGATTTTCTGGACTTGGGATGATCAAGGTTAGGAAAATATATAGAGTTGTTATACACATGTTAAGAGGTAAATTCTAAGGAGTGACAATATTGGCCAACATGAATATGGTGCAATGTTATGATTGAATGGAGTGAATCCATCAGAACACAACCCAAGTCTTACATTTCAAGGATTAGCTACAAACTCTGACTACTTTTGGACAAATTGTTTTCAAGCTTTTCCATCCAAAGGATGGCGCTGAATGCTCATTTTTCTTTAACTTTCATGATGCCATCTTATATGAGGAGTCGACTTTATCGAAGCATACAACCTTTGCAACCTTGGGATTAATGGCAAATAATACATTTTCTTGAAAGGAACTTCTTTGCTATTCTAGCCTGTCCTCTTTTCCTTATATTGAGATGACTTGCAGAATAACATGTACCCTTTCATACAATAGTCTATTTTTTGATGCCCTGATCCTAACTTTTTCACTGACTTCCTTAGTTTATAAAAGTTAATAGGAATAATGTTTTTAGACGGGGGTGTCTCTCTCATAAGTTGCATAATATAATCAAAGGAATTCTACAGTAAGTTGAAGTTAGGTTTTATGCTTAATATCTTTACTACTAATGACAACTTTGAATGGTTAGTACAACTTATCCATAATGACCGATGTACAGCTTCTAACATATCATAAAAGTTCTAGACATCCCTATTTAAAGGTTTTTCTACATTACGTTTAAAGTGAACTGCATTGTTTGGCTAACTAGCATCCCATACTATATTCTCATACCTATTACTTGCATCATGAAAATTTCATGTCACACTACTAAAAGACTCTCCCTTTTCTGTAAGTGTCTCCTTACCATGATCAGTCCACCAATAATCATATTTAAATCTAAATCTATACAAATCAACCTTAATTTTATTAAGAGATAAAATTTTTTACATTTATGTTAAGAGCACTGGCACCTTATCCAACATGTTAATAAATTATCTGAATTTGTGTAAAGTCGATAAATTCTTCCACTTTTCTTGAATTTAAATATTTTATTTTTCAAAATTAATTAAAATAGGGGAAAATTACTAAATATTTATAGAAATATATAGAAGAAACCATATATGGAATTTCCATATTTCATAAATAGTGTCATTATTATATTTTCTTATAAGCAATAATTAAATCTATTAATGGAATTAATAATTAATATCTACACGACTGTTGTTAATTTACAAAATTAATAAAATAAAAATATATATAATTTCTAAAATAAAAATAAGTTTTAACTCAAAATATACATAATTCTTAAAATAATATCAACAACAGTATTAAGTATGTTATCTAACTACTTATTCTAATTCAAAATATATATAATTCCCAAATATAAGTCAAAATATATGATTAATCAATCTTAATTCAAACATACAAGAAAATATAACTAATAATTAAAAATTAACTCCTAGAATATGAAAATTTTTCAATAATTAATTAACTAATAATTAAAATTATGTGCTAATTTCAATGTCTAAGCAAGAAAAATGGTAAAAGAAAACTCATACACAAATTGAAGCCTAAAATTACACAAAGTAAAATAAGAAAAGCCAATAAATCATAAAACGTGTAATAATTAAACAAACAATTGTTTTAGATTTGTAAAAAAATACCTTAAAAGAGTAAGAATCAATCTGGGAAAGCAAGAGTTACGCTGCAATAAAGAAAGCAAAAGAAAAGGAAAATGAACAATAAATCATACATTCGGCAGTTTTTTGACAAATTTTTTTGTCAAAAATCCATTGTATAGTAAGTTCTATTGGAAAGGGTGAGGAAAACTTTTTAAAATTCCTATCCGTTTTCTGATGGATTTTTTCATAGAACTTATTATACAATGGATTTTTGACAAATTTTTCAACAACTTATGGTGGTCGATGACTAATAGCCTTTTCAATTTGGTCATTTTTCCTATAGATTTTTATGAAAAAATTTGTCAAAAATTGTGTGATTTTTCTAGTGTATTTATAATTATTAAACAACTGTCACTTCTCGTGAAATAACTATTATAAATAGTTATGTCTCTTCAAAATTTAAAATTCTAAAACAAAAATAAAAAGAAAATATTTATTCATAAATTTAAACTTAGGAGTCCACCTTTGACTCTTAATGTATATAAGATTATTAGGAAAAATTCATAAGCAAACCTTCTTAAGGTTTTCCACTTATATAACCTTTGAAACTATTATAGGCATTTTTTGGAACCATGTAAATGGGCTGGTAAAAGCCTAATGGATAAGTTTAGCTAATAAGGACCCAGCTCATTTAGGATTGAGGTCACTGGACTAAGGCATCAGGTCACCATATAGTAACTCAGGTTGTTGGTCAACAAAGATAAAAGCAGCAACCTTAGGTCATTGGGGACAAGATCTAGCCTGTAGCTCGAAGCACACTTTCTCAATGGTCAATCTAGGGAAATTCGTTCAATTTCTTATTTTGATGGGAATCTATTATTATTTGTTATATAATCTTAATCGATTCATGATCCTTATTTGTAATTGATTCACATTCAAACTATAACATTCCAACCACTATAAATAGGGGTTAAAATCATTATATAATATATACAAAAAAAGATCAACAGACACAAAGACTTGGTAAAAGACTGAAAAATAAAATAACTATGGGTATAGCATTGCACTCAGTTGAACCACATTAAAAATTCTTTCTTTTCTCTCTCTCTCTCTTTTTACATTCAATCTACAGTTTGGGGTTTTTGGACTTTTTGGTTGACTAAATTCACATGTCAATATTTTGGCACTAGAGGAAGCGCCTTAAACTACATTAACCTTGATTTTCAATCCTATTGTGATAGTTCGAGGAAGAATCACCATGAATTCAAACACTGCAATTGACCAGCCTAATGGTTGCATAGAATAATAAAGAGACCTAGTTCTTCCTATAGCAAGCACTTTTATAGTTCCCACAATCGATGTTGCCATGACATGCCCCCAATGGGCCCTTGCCAACATGTTGTTATTGTTTTTGGGATTGATGGAGTGTAAATGTGGTATCAGCATCATAAAGCGCTTGAGAAAATGATAGGAGAGTTGGCTGAAGTGGATAGGGCATTCACTTAGGCATAAGCCCAAGGCCCAGGTTAAAGTCATCATGCCTAGAGAAAAATTCCAGCAACCACTAGAAGGAGCTTAGGAGGATAGGCCAAACAGAGAGGAACTTCAGTGCACTCATTTAGTTCACTGCTCCAACTTATGACCAAGATTGAAAGTCTATCAAGCTCGAAAGGATGATGATAGAGATAATCAGCGATGTGGGGGTTTGCATCAAGTTAGAAGCTTGAACAGGACCAGTTAGGGATGCATTTTAGATCAATACTCGCTTAGTCATGGGCACAGGGGAAGGCATAGAACCTCAGATTGCCACTCCCACGATCATACAGGGAGCCGACGATCTTCTAATCATCGGTCTGAAGCACAGAACCAGATGGTAGAAGAGTTATTTCAGAGGGTACAACAATTACAAGAATGCCTTTAGGCTTAGGGTTGTGAAGATCATTATGAGGGGAGGATACTATTCACCAGAGAGACTAAGATAGGGTCTCTCCCTTACAGGTTCAAATTCTTAATACCTCACAATACAATGGGGATAATGACCTATACGACCACCTAGATGCTTTCAATGTACAGATGAATCTTTAGGCAACCAACTTTCTAGTCAAGTGCGGTGTCTTCCTAGCTACTCTAGGAAACATACCTCAAACATGGCTCAGGAGTCTCCTAGCTCGTAGCATTAATAGTTGGGAAGTGTACCAGAAGAGATTCATCAACTAGTACAAAGTATTGAGAAGGTAGCTTGCACCACCCTGCCACTTTGCCATGGTCTTTCAACAAAAGAATGAATCACTGAAAGATTACATCACTTGATTCAGGCACAAGGTCAGTAATATAGAAAATCTCTCAGATGAGAGTATCATGACAACGATCTCAGTGGGGCTCTACAAAGATGGAAAGCTATATGAGAGCATATACAAGTCTCCAGTGATAGACTTAGGTGAATTTTATGAATGAGCCACGAAAGAGATCAAGTAAGAGGAAACCTTTGGCCTTAAGAAGTCAGATCAAAAGGATGAGACGAATAGTTCCAACTAGAATCAAAACAGGAGCAATGGCAGGAGCGGCAAAGAGAGTCGAAATGATGGGTCTAAAGATTAGGTTACAAAGTAGGCCAAGAATGAGTGACCTTAGTGACAAGGTCGCCATGATAGCTACAATATCCTATTAAGCACTCAGGATAAGATATTTGAAACAGAGAATGATAAGAAGGATTTTAGGAAGCCCAATCTTTTAAGAACTCCTGAGAGGTTCAGAAATAAAGATAAGTTTTGTGCCTATTATGATGAAGTTAGGCACAATACTTCAGAATGCAAGGCACTCAAAAATCCAATTGAGGATCTAATTAAGAAAGGTTGTTTGAGAGACTATGTGGTGTAACCTATGGAACAACGACCTCAGTAGCACTAGCAACCAGTACAATAGCAGGCCTAGCACTTCTAATTCTCAAAGTATTATACAAAGAGGTCTGAGTTTGTGACTATAAAATCAGTGATCTCGCACTACACCTTATTCTTCCTAAAGCTCATAAGGCTAGTGGCAGGACATTAGGTCCAAATTGGGAGGGCCAATACATCATTAAGGAAGATTTGGGAAACGGAGCTTATCACTCAATAAATTGGAATGGAGCTAGAGTTTTACGAGCTTGGAATACTAAACATCTGTGCCTATATTTTTGATAAATTTGTACTTACCCTTCTAATCTTGTAATGTTATTCAAAAACTAATATAATCACCTTAAACTTTTATGTCTACTAATCTTTGGATAAATTTTTAGCAAGGTATTATACAAGAAGTGAGCCATTCTCAGTGTTGACAAAAGTCATCGCATGCTAGCTGGGGCACAGTCATGTGACCTACTAGGCACCCGACTTATGCTAGTTGAGGCACATTCATGTGACCTACTACTCGGCACCGCATTCATGCCACCTATTGGGCACTTGACTCATGCTAACTGCAGCGCATTCATGTGACCTACTACTCGGCACCGCATTCATGCAATCTATTACTCGGCACCACATTCATGTGACCTATTACTTGACACTGCATTCATGTGACCTACTAGGTAATCAAATTGCTAGCTGAGGCATGACCTATTGGGCACATAACAATTGCTAGCTGTGGTGCATTCTGTGACTTACTGGGTGACAATTATTTATAGTTTGCTGGCTGAGGTGCATTCATGTTAACTTAACTATTATTGTTTGTGACCTATTGGGCATACATCTCGGCAAATACCCATTCATTCATGATTTGCTAGCAGAGGCATCGTATGCAATGTACTGAGCATTCAACTATGAAATCAAGAAGAATAAAATAGGAATATTATAAAAAGTTCATTAAAAACTTCCTCCTATGAGGTGAATTTACATGTGAAAGTTCAAAGTTACATTCAAAATTAACTTGCTATAGTCACGACCTAAGAGAAAGTTTGGTTCGTAAGAGTTGAACTCTGGGGGTTGGAGGGTCGAGATATCAGGTGAGAATGTCATCCATCATTTGACCATAAGCAGTCGCCTCCACAGCCGTGAGGAAATGATCCAAAATTTGTACAAAACTTTCCAAGATCCTTAGAAAGAAATTGTCCATAATAGAATGATTACGAAACTTCTTATTGCATTCTACAGATCCAGCAATTTGAAGTACAGGGGGATTGTTTTTGCCCAACATTAAGATGGTGAGTGCTAATGACAATGAACCAAGAAGGAGGATAAGTTGCGTGATCATCGAGTGACGGAGTCATAGTTCAACAGACCCTAGGGAAGCCATATGTTAGAGCTATTCCCTTAAGCTCATCAAGCCCAATGATCAAAGGATAATGAACAATATTGCACCAGCAAGAGATCTCACCACTTTCAGATGTCACTTCTTCTGTGACACGCACCTGCCTCTCACTCCAATTTGGAGTGTGCGCCAATCCGTCGAAGCTGCCTCTCCAAAATGCAAGTCCGCAAACAGCACTATCTTCAAGGCTCCACCAGCTCGCATCTGAAGCTGCCTCTCCGGCGTCATGGGCGGTGGTGCCGTCTCATTGGATGATTTAACGATCAACAATACCAGATAAAGGGAGAAGAAGGCTAAAACTGTCCACTGACTTTTAAACGCTTCCATTTATGGTAGAACGAAGATTACGGACACGAGATCCCAGCGGAAGAAATGGCAGCGAGCATTGAAGCAATGGGTCGGTGGAGCATTTAATGATTTTGTAGTTCGTGGAATGAAATGACCCAAATGTCCTTCCTATCATCCTACGCAAATACCGTGTTTTGGCAGTTTACCTGGATGGGGCAAGATTTTACTTTTAAGATATTTTTAGATAATTATAAATTTAAACATTAATTTTAATTATTTATTTTTTAAAATTTTGATTGATTAATTTTATAATCAACTATTATAAGAATTTATTTTATTCGTGTATCTTATACTTAAAAAAAAAATCTACCTTATCCCATCTTTTGAGTTACTTGAAATAAATAATATTAAAAATATAATTAATTAATTATAATAAAATTCATTTGTATAAGTGAAAAAATGTTAAAAAAAATAGACAATAAAATTTAAAATTATTTTATTATAATAATGTGAAGGAGAGATGTTAACGGTAAAATTCGATCAATAGGTATAAGTTCAGTGTTATCTTAAATTGCAAGCTAAAGAAGTGAGTTGATGAAGAAGAAATGAGCAAGAGAAGAAGAACAATGAACATTAGAAGCTTTTATTGTCATTCGGTTAAAGCCAATCGACCCTTACATCCACAATGAGTTGTATTAGCTTTTTTAGGGATTTTCCGTTCAATTCAATGAAGATACAATGCTGGGTTACTATTCTGACGAAGTGTCTACATGCAGTTTTTCATTGTATCTTTTACAGTGGTTTACTACCCTATTTATAGAAGAGGGGAGGGTTACAAGCATAATTTAACAGATAACAAAATAATTATTTTCACCGCATTGGGCAATAAATGCTTGGCGTCTGGTAATAAATGCTGGATAAATTATTGTTAGCCTATTGGGGGCTAATTTGTTGATTTTGGAGGCTGACCTGTCAATTAGAAAGATGTGCCCTCAGCTGATGACTAGGCTTTCATACTGGTACTCCACTAGCTATCATAGCGACCTAGGTCTACATTGCACGACCTACTCATCATGGACTGGTTTCGCTATTGAGTCCTCATAGGATAAGTCTGTTGAAGGACGACCTGGGCATTACATCTCGCTCAGTGAGCTGGTGCATTCCTTAGCGAGCTAGGCTTCTATGTTGACTCCTTCCAGTGCCCTTAGTCTGTGGGTAATGAGCTGACATTCTGTTAAGTGACCTCAATTGTCAAGTGATCTGAGCCTCCTTTTCAGCTGGGCCCTGCTTCTTATTGGGCCTTGGCCAGTCCATTTCAAGTGATCCAGAAAATACTCATAACATCAAGCCCTCCAACTCTCAGTTCACTCTGTGGATTGGGAGTTGTACTCTACTAGTAAAGTCCTTGCTCGCAGTCTATAACATTGTCGAATCTTTCACCTATAGTTCATCATTTAGTCAAAAGCCTCTGCTTATAGCTTGTCGTGTTATCATTTTAGGTCTATCTATCACCTCATCTATGCTAGGCTATGCCTTCCATCATAGATGTCTTCCAGCTTTCAACGCAATAACCTCGCCTTATTGCAGATTGTCCTATTCAATGTTATGGAAAACCCTCTGGATTCTTTGGTGAAGTTAGGCTTGTCTATATAAGGCATGGGAGGCTCCATCCCTTTTGTCATAAGGCAACTAGATGAGTGTGCTGAATGATTTTCTCATGTTTTTAAAGCTTTGGCCTTTGGCTTTATGCTTTGAGGTGTGCATGATCTGCTGCATGATACTGCGGGGTGTGAATGGTCTGTTGCATATGGTTCTCATGGGGTATTCTTCCCCGGGAACTCTGGGAATTTGCTTATAACCTTCTTGTGGAGCTAACAAGTTTAGCTCTCCTTTTTTTGTTCTTTTATGCTCTGGCGAGTTGATTGCTCGATTTTTGGTTGCAACCAGTAGTTGTAGGATGGAAGAAGGAGCTTCTGACTTTGGATGAGGCTTAGGTAGAGGAGTTAGAGCTGTCGGTTCGCTTGCTAGTCTTGTGACTTGCCACAGCTCAACCTTCTCAACTGGGTTCTGTCGTCCTCTTGTCCAGTGGTATTAAACATTTATGGGCCTTTAGGCAACTTGTTGAAGCTGAAGGATCCTTTCTTTGCTTAGGAGGATTAGGGGAAACTCATGTAGCCTCTCCGCTTGCACCCAACGCTATTCTTCCAGCCCTAGTTTAGGCGAAGGCAAAGCCAAGACAGTTTTTTCTGCATATTATGGCTGCACGCTTGCTAGCATTCAGCCTTTCCTTAATTGTAAGCTTGTTTTATCTTGTATTCTTGATACTTTATGTGGTTTTACCTTATTGAAAGAGGTTTTGTAATGAAACTTTACCTTTTATCATTCTTTCTAAGTGTGCCATAATAGCAACCTAGCAGGTTATAGCTAGCCTCGCTAATTCCTGCAAATCATATCTCAATAAGAGTTAAATAAAATAAGCATTCATTGAGTCAATCGACTTCAATAAATGTTTGCAAAGCTAATGTGAAGGGACTCTAGTCAATAAATTCTAATAAAAAGGATATGTGCCATATTGTGTGACCAATCGATTGTATCATTTTGTTCTAGTTGGTAACGAAATCAACATCAGTGTGCCTTTTGTTGACTATGAGTTTGAGTGCATTCGCCAACATAAGATGAGGCATGCATGTAAGTCATATAGGCACATCTTAGCTCATGCAAGAGTTTGGTGCTTAAGAACTTCTTGGACGCGAGATCTTATCTAGCTATGTGGAAACACCTCGATACACGCAAGAGTTTGGTGCCAATGGCACTTCTTAGACGTGGATCGAGTTTTGCCCATTGATAAATGGGAAAAAGTGCATAAAAATAAGATAGTTTTAGTTCATTTTGTTAATAGTATTTTATGTTTTCTTAGTGTTTTTGC
>JANHAO010002294.1:0-29212 GCA_026873985.1 Saraca asoca
TGCTGCCACTGAAAATGTGAATTATAAAATCTGTTTCATTTTCTCGTCCAAATCAAATCAAATATTTATAATTTAAATAGAGGTATCTCGGATCATAGTTTATCACTAGCTGTTGAATTAAATATAGGCTTGTAGGGTTATTCCATACGCCAGTGCTTTCTTGCAAGACATTCTCTACAAGTTGTGCACACCTTCGCCTTATCTTAACCTTTACGTCACACTTTCACATAACATGTTAGCTTATTTATTTTAAAAAGAAATTAAATTTTTCAATTGTTATTTAGATTATATTATAGAATTAGAAAATTATAATCTCAAATAACATATTTAAAAAGTAAAATCATGAAATCATAAAAGAATTTAGAATACCAGTTCAAATATATGTGGAAGCTTATTTTTTATACAGTAGATTTAGTCCTGAGATCTTTTTGTTTTAGATGAAAACAGTTTTTATAATAATAATTTTATTTATTTATATTTATAATTATAAAATATTAAGAAAATGTAAAATATTTTATTATTTAATATTACAGATAAAAGTATAACAGAAAATAATATCCAATAAAATTAGTTTTCCTCATTGTTACGCTATCATTTATTATTTTATTAATATAAATTTTATAATAAACATGAAAAATTTTTTAATTTATACAAATAAATAAATTTTTTTTAAAAAAATAGCTTCCAACAAAATAAATGAACCACAATATTAAAATAAAACATATTAGATGAAAAATTTTCTTCCAACTCCTTTTCATTAGGCAACTCTCAACTAAGGCAGAGTTAAACTTTATCTTATACAATTGATTAAGAAGTTGAGAGGGCCTAAGCAACAAGTAAAATTATAACAAATCCTATCATTATCAGGAATATGCGGGACCTAATCAAATCCTATCATTATAAAGAATATGAATTCCCTCAATTTCTTTAAAAAAAATTAAGTGTGTTAATTTAGAAAATAAAAATATAGATACAAAAATTTTATATTGAACTGATGAGATCTAATAAAAAAAATTGTAGATCCTAAAATATTCCAATCAATATAATAACATAAACATATTTAATTATTTAATCCTTTTGTAAGATTTGAGCCCTACTCGCTTATAAACTATTGTATCAATGGATTCTGTCAAAATGTATGTCGCCAAACATGAATAGGAACCCTAAAGATATCATATAAGCATGTGATCTCTTGGTTATGGCCAATGAGTAAGGGAACACCTCGTCTGCTCATCCTACCCCTCAAGAATCTTACTGACCTGATAAACCTAGTTATTACCTATCTCACTTAATTGACCTCATTTTTATCCACTGACCTTTCAGATCCTATAAATACCTCTAATTAGTTCTCGTTAGACCTTAGACTTCCTCCAATATTTCCTATTACCTTTCACAAATCTGATCATCATCTAAAATAATTCTAATAACCCTCATTGAATCATCATTAAAGTCTTAACACTATAAGAATAGACCCATGACCCTTAAACAGAAGATTATATCAGTCTCTTCTCAAGATCGAAGAAAATTGGCAGAGTAAAATATTAAAAACATTCATAACCCAATACAAACCATCTTGAAGAAATTGGCAAAGTAAAAAATTAAGAACATTCATAACCCAATACAAACCATCATAGGACATAGCCTCACATTGTACCATTTGCACACATTTCACAAAATAGGTGCTCCTAGCCTAGTAACATTACACAAGAGTGGGCCCATCATACATTTCCTTTCCCAAACATTAATTAATCAAACGATAATGAATAGATAAGCACATAAAATAAAATTTAAACGTTTGTCATCCACATGCCAGTCTTCTCTTTTCTCTTCCATTTGCTACCCTGTGGGAGAGGAAGACACACAATGGGAGTAAGTATCCCGTCGTCCTTCATTGGTCAGCCGTTGCTTTCAAAAATGTTAGTGCAGGGTGAGTGTTAGCCATCAAAATGTTAAGTGGCACATGTAAACTCACTAGACATGCCTGCCATGTGTTTTTAAATTCCAAATCAATAATATTATATTTACTCTTACATTTACATCTTGTTATATATAAAAATAACCTCAAGAGCTCATAAACCTCAGACACGTCAAAGGCACTCAGCGAGCTTTACTTCACCCGTCAAGAAGCGGCACAGTGAGGTTGTCCCGGCGTCATCCCACAAAGCAAGCCCTCGTCTCACGAGGCAGCGACCTAGTGACCCAACGAGAAGGTCACAAGACTCGCTTGCCGGATAGCCAAGCATCCTGCTTGAGCCCGCTATCTCATTACAGCGGTTCCCATGATGCTCCTGAGATAAGAATTCCCGCTCGGGACGCCTAGCACCTCGCTTGACGCAGCCATACCAAGCAGCGGACACAGCTAAACACAAGTCTACAACAGATCAAAGAGGTCCACCCTGCAGTCTACATTTTGCAATAACTGAATTGTAGCCTCTTTATTGTCTTTTCCATTTATAGGTTGATGTAATACAACTGTAGCTTGTAATTAATGCATATAACCACTCCTTCCTTTATAAATAGAATTGCCTTGTTAGGAGAGGGAGAAAGAGGACGGAAGCACTCTGTAAGCAGAAATTCTGTCAAAATCATTTACATTAATAAAATCTCCACCGTAGACGTAGGGTTCGGTGCTATCCAGATTTAGTCGAACCATGTTAAATTCACTGTCTCTCCATCTCTTCTTCCTCTCAGCCCATCTTCTTCTACACTTTGGAAGCAGTATTGGTTCCTGAACTCCTTCCCATTAGCTGAAATTTGGGTCTTCCTCACGAACCAAATTTCACCGTAACACATCTCTCATTGTTGCTTGACAACTAAAATATACCAAGCCACATTTCTGGCTAAACAAGTATATGATCCAAATTAAAAAATGATTTATTCTATTTGTCATGTTACAGTAATACGTGGAACTAATGATTTCAAACAATTAATTATAAGCAAACCCACGTGCTTTCTAAAAATATTATTTAATAATATGTTTGAGGCTTAAATACATTTTGTCCTTTAATTTTACTGAAAGTTATAATTTCGTTCGTTAATTTTTAATCTATAATATTATAATTAGCTCATTACATTCATTTATTATTTAAAAGAAGATAGAATATATGGTCACAGTCAAAATAAGAAGAGTTAAAAAACACTTCTCAATCATGTGAAATGTAAGTAAGTAACTACTAAATCCAAAATTAAAGCCTAATCATTTTATTTTGACACTAATATTTTTTGGTGGCCTTGAAATTGCAAAACCATTCTTTATAAGCATTTTTTTGCTTCTTCAAGTTCTAGGGCTTAAAACATATAAATAATAAGAAAGGAATGAAATATAACAAAAATAAATAATTCAATTTAAGCCCTCATAGATGACACATGTGCAACCATTCACTCAACAATTTTTTTTTTTTTAAACAATAGTCGGATAAAAGAAGATAATTATAACCTTGAAAAAATGTGGAGGGTAACATTGTTTAATTAAAATTACAAGACAAAATGGAAACTAGTTGCAAAACTGAAGAACCAAAAGTGTATTTAAGCTTATATGTTGTTAGTTTAATTGATATATAAAAATCATTTTTACCCTAACAAATCATAATAAGAAGCTATTTTATTTAATTTAATATTTCCACATAATTTTGAGGAAATATTTAATATTGAAATACCTCAAGAATTTAGTTATATAAACATATTAAAAAGAGACATAAAGTTATTTATGACATATAATTAATTTTGAATAAAAAATAATATCCCACATGCATTTATTTATTTTTGGGTTAATTTTAATTTTGTAATCTTTATAATTTATTTTAATTTTAATTTTATTAATTTTTATTTTTTTCTTATAATTAGGCTTTAAAGTTCATTTTATTTATGTTGACGGTCGATTTTAGTTCTACCAGAATCCAGTCAATTGAAGAGGTTCTTTTGAAACTCAAACTGCAATCTGGTTGTACTCATAATGAATAAATGCAGAAAGGCAAGAAGAAGAAGAAGAGCAATAAGAAGCATAGAGCTTTTAACATAATTCGGCTAAATCCGGACAGTATTGGATCCTACGTCCACGGTAGTGTATCGAACTAAAAGAATTTCTACATGGCTCTCCTCTCTCCCCTTTCCCTTACAAAGTGCTCCTTCCTCCTACTTATAGAAGTTGAGAGGTTACAAGTGTAATTTTATAAGTTGTAAATATATTACATCATGTAGTGTACATTCAAGACAAAATATATCCTTCGATTCGGCTCCTATAGATTATTTTCTATGGATGGGACCCTTGTCTATTAGATTTAAGACCTAATGTAAGTTTGTTTGTCACTCTATCTCGCTGATCTTTTGGCCAGATGATGCACCCAATTTTGTGAGCTGAGATGCTTGGCTCAAGGTTGCTGCTAGCTTCCAGGTAGCAAGGTCGAGCTAGTTTGTAACAAAGCAAGCTCGCACAAGATCAACTATTGATTGAGCTGAGGCTTGGTGTCCTCGACACCTTAGCGAGCTGCAATTATTTTGCTACTTTAGGCCTTCTACTAGCCCATTTAAGGAGTTTCAGATTTCATGTATAACATAAGCCCCTTAACTCTTAACTCGCTTCGCAGGCTGGGAGTTGAGTCTTGCTAAACACCATTCAGTCAAAGCTTTTCTTGAGCATGTCGTTTCATTTGTCCCAAACTGTTCTTTCCATTATACCTGTCCCATGCCTATTGATGCATTTGCCTCCTTTTCTTCCGAGGTAATTAATGAAGATGGCTGGGAGCTCTCTTGAACTCTTCGATGGGACCAAAACTACTTTTATTTAAGATAGAGGAAGTCCTTCTTCCTCCTTCAAAGAGAAATCGGATGGGAACTTTAGGCAAGCCTCCTATTCCTCTGGCATTTTATCCTTCTGGTAAGGTATGCATGGTCTGTTGCATAAAAACCTTTTAGGACAATCCTTCCTTAAGGACATGGGAAAATCTTGTATAGATCCTGGCTTATGTCCCTTGATGATACTGGGGGGTTCTCTTTTCCAATTACTCAGGCTTGTCTCCTTCGGGCTCTCAAGACTGAGTGAAGAGCTGGAAAGCTTTTTTTCTAAACCAAAGACGGCAACAAAGGAAAGAATTGAAATTAGTCGTGTTCACTGGCCCTTCTACAGATTGGGGCTTTTCTTGGGGCCACCAGTCTTTCTTCCAGTATGTAGGCTAGATTAACTTGTATTTTGATTTCCTTGTGTAAATGTACCTCGTTGAGGCTTTTTAGTGAATAAACCCTTTTTTCATTTCTCTTGCATTCTATTGCTTGTATATCTTGCACATTACTGATAATAATATGAACTTCAAGTAAGCATCACAATAAAATGGGATGTGTAAGTAACCAATCTATCACATTTTTTGAATCTGAACAATATAAAGTTTAAGTGCATCTAAAATTGCCTACGAACTGTGAATTTTAGATTGCATTAGAGCTACTAACGCTTGGCCGCATGAGAGCTACGGGAATTTAATCACATGAGAGCTATGAGCATTTGGCCACATGAGAGCTACGGGCATTTAGCCACATGAGAGCTGCAGGCATTTGGTCGCATGAGAGCTGCAGGCGTTTGGCCATATAAGAGCTGCGGCCTTAAGTCACATGCATACGGTGGCTAAGAAAGTTGCTCGTATGCATGGCCTCCTCTGCTCTTCCCTTCTCCTCCTTTGATTACTTCCCAGTCCCACTGCATTTTATCCAGATATAGGTCAGAGTTTCCAAAGAATCCCTCCGTTGGCTGGAGTTTGGAGCATTACCAAAATCTGATGTCAACATAATCATTCAATGATATATTGTAAAATAATTTTAGTTAAGGACCATAGCATGAAAAGTAACTTGATTAGAACTTAATAAAAGAATATATCAAAGCTATTAGTATCTAAAAGCAATAAACAAAAGAACTTGAAAAATCTCACTTTTGATTACTTAGTTAAAAAAACCCTAGATCATACATTGAATCAAAAGTAAATAAATAGAAGTTTTACAAAAAAAAAAATTATTTAATCTTGCTCTCAAAACACTAAAATTCTTAAATAAAAAAATGAGCTTTAAATGCTTACAAAAATAATGAATATCATTTTATAAAACAATATATTTATCTTCCATCACATTCACTTTAAGGAATGTTTATAAATTCTTTAGATGTTATCACATGCATGTGGGTCTTGAAAAACTAACGATCTTGCCTTTGTTACAAATGTAAAAATATACTCTTTTGAAATGTGATTGGATTTTATTTTGTTTTGTTTTGTAAAAGCGGAAGTCTTTAAAAAAAAATCTTCGGAAGTTTATTGGATAATCAAGATTGAATCGGAGTCACTGACTTACATGTAGAGCAATTCATCAAATATAGGATGTGCAGAATTTCAGAAATACAAAAATAGTTAAACCAGAATTGTATAAATTCAAAATTGCAGCAAAATAGCATAATGATAAAATGCAATAATGATATATAAGAATACCATATTTTTAAAGTTGTTTAACTTTAATTGAAATTGCAATTGAAGTCTACATCCACTAGATCAATCCTCAATCAGATGACCACTTTTATTAATAACAAACATAAGAATTAACTAGGCTCCTATACATCAATTTATACACAAGATTTGATTGGACTCTTGCTAACCTATTACATAAGATTTGACTAGGCTCTTGTTAACCTAGATACAAAAATTATTTTATCTTTTACAGATTATGGTTAACCTCATAACCTAGAAAATACTTCAAGAATTCAATACAACTTTAACTAGTTATAATTAACCTCACAACTAAAGAAGATGCAAAGGAAAGATCAATCTCTTCCTTTGTATCTCAGATTTCTATCAACCTAGATATCTCAAAAGAAAAAAAAGAATTAAGGTAAGAAATACAATATTGTAATTGAGATGTAAATCTCAAACATCTAGTGTGTGATTTTCACAGATTTGATCCAAAATCCTTAATCAATTGATGTTTGAAGACGTAGAGATGAATTTGTTTTAACTCAAGTTTTCCTCTCTGTTTTTGTGCTTGAAGTTATAAGAAACTGATATGAAAAACTTTGTGTTGAAAGTAGGCCCGAAAACTATTTATAGTTATGATAACTGACTTTTGAAAAATAACTAACTTTTAAGTTGTGAATTGATTCATGAATCAATTTAGAGCGGTTACCAACTAATTAATTAATTTGTGAATTGATTCGCCTATGAAGATCATGAAAAAGTTCATGACTGAATCAATGCATGAATCGATTTAGCTTGTTATGTAAAAAGGTCATGAATCGATTACCAAATCGATTCAAAGTATTTTCTAACTTTCGATAAAAGCATTTTTCAAAAACTTCTTTCATAAATCGATTACTGAATCAATTCAAGTACATTTCACAAGATTTTCAATATAAATTGATTTGTGAATCAAGTCACACAGTGAAAAATAGTTTTTATAAAAATTTCACTTGTGAAGGTGCATTTAAAAACTTACTTAGAAAATATTTGCTTGAAGCTCATTTCAGATGATTTATTTCTACCTCAATTTAACTATTTTTATAAACTTAATTTGGATCAAATTTGATTGGAACACACTCACAAAAGATCCTAAAAAAATAAATAAAAATACTAAGTCTATATTGGATCTCTTGAATGTCACTTAATCAACTTTGAATTTGCGAAATGAACAAATAATAAAAGCATATACTTAGATCATGACATAAATTAAAATTATTTTTTAACATCAAAACTGAAGAAAGGATAATAGCAAGGCTAACAACTCACTTTTAGGAATGGATTATAAATTCTTTAGATACTATCACATTCATGTATGGGAATAGATTATAAATTCTTTGGATGTTATCACATTCACTTTAGGGAATGGATTATAAATTCGTAGGAATATCTTGGTCTTAATCAATATCTTATTTTGTATACAACCATAAATATAAAATAATAAAATATTTTAGGCCTCTTCTTATTAGTATTTTGGGATCAATTAGGCATGAAAGTAATTCAGAACATTTTGTTTAGTGAACTTTTGGTTCACTATAGCATATATTTCAATTTTTATAAACTATTATATTAACGTCAGGTTATGCGATATCAAAATGAGAATAAAAAAGTGCTTGGAAATCTATGTATACAAGTGAACAAAGAATAAAACAGTGCTTTTATATAACTACAACATAGCGCATCAAATTTATTATGTGTATCATTTTGTAAAACTAACTTGGCACAAATCGTTTATCAATAAAAATAACAAATAATGCACCAAGAATAAATATGTATATAATAACATATAAATTATATCATAAAAAGATGAAGTTAAAAGGGAAATCTTCTTCTTTTACGTGAACCTAAAAATTCAAAATGAAATAACTTCTTGCTGATAATACGTAAAAAAAAAATGCTAAAGAAATATATGAAGAGAATCAGAGTGATAAGAAATGAGTGTTTTTTTTTTTGTAATGGTTAGAATTCTTCTCACAATCAACTCTCTCTCTCTCTCTCTCTCTCTCTCTCTCTATATATATATATATATATATATATATAATGTTCTAAGCCCCAAGAGAGAATTATAGATAAATTCAATTAGAATAAACTCAACTAGAATAATTCTTAACAATCTATAGATAAATCAAAATGATTTTATAGACATCAAAATAAATATAATATTTATAATGTAAACATACATATATATATATATATATATATACACACACACAAAATGTTATTGAATTGACTAGAATAAATAATAAGAATGTGCAAAATAATGTATCTTGTTTCTTTAAACAATTATTTTTATGTCACAATGTAATTATATAAACCACACACTAAATATTTGTCACAGTGAATAATTATATATAAAATTTTTTAAATTAATTACGACAGGTAATGCAAACATAAGTTTAATATTTAATTAAAAATAAAATTGAATAGCCTATTTTCATTTTTCTAGTAATAATCCCTACCACAATGAGTGGGCATGCAGGGTACCTATTTAAATAATTGGCAAGTCTGTGATTGTCATCGATATTTCTTTGTATTTTAGTGATATGAAATGACATCATCTATCAATATCAACAAGGACATGCACAATCAATGGAAATTTGTGAGCACCACACTTAACAAAGATCATGACATTTGCTCCTTTCCTTATTGCAAATCCTTGTTGTTCTCCTCCTATGTCAGTGCTGAAAGAGGAAAATTTTAATTTGGTAACTACCGAAAGTGATAAAAAGGCCACCAAAGAGCAATGCCTTTTCTTTTGCCAAACATGATCCACTGTAAAAAAGAAGATCATAGAAATTAGGGTAAAAAGGGAAATCGATAAATAGTTATTTGCGGACACGTATTCTTACTTTGGTCAATCAAAAAATAGTTAGAACATATGGGTAGCCCAATAAAAAGGCATGATTAAGGAAGACAGATAATAGAAAAACAATAATTAAAAGCCTCAGCAGAAGAAGATTATCACAAAGAAAGCATTGACCAATCATCAATGTTAGACAAGATAAACACGTAGGAAGTCGTCTCAAAGATAAGGACACATCTTCCGATTGGACATGATTAGAGACCTTGAAACTCATGCGAGAGAAGCAAAGAAATTGAAGGTATGTCATAATCTTGAAATAAACTAGTCAATCTTATTTGTAAATTTTTAATATTCAATAAAACTTAATATTACGTTGCTCTTAGAAAATTCATTCTAAAGTAGAAGAAACTAGTGATATGATTTTATCAAATTTATATCCTTAGACTATATTTAGAAGTTTTGAGGAGATGGAATGGAATAAAACATAATAGAATAAAAAGGAGAGGGAAGGAAAAGAATGGAAGGGGAGTTACTTTTTCATTATTTGGATATTTAAGTAAAAAAAGGATGAAAATTATCATTCCATTGGTTCCACCCCAATTTGGAAGGGAATAAATTTTGAAGATTTGGATGGAAAGGAATGGAACAGTTCCCTTTCCATTCCATTCATTCCTTTTACTAAAAAAACTCCCAAATAATAGAAAACCATTTTAGCCACTTCCATTCCTTTCCATCTGTTCCATCTATCCAAACAACCCATTAAACTTTAAAATATAGTTTAGTAGAAGAAATCAATATTAGAATTAAGAGGAAGACACAGTTTACATTCTTAACATTTTATTAAGTGACAAATTATCTTCTTAAACTTTAAGAACGTTTAAGCTATACTATTAAACTTCAAATAAGTTACAAATTACTTTCTTAAAGTTTAAAGAAATTACTTAAAACATGTCAATTGAGTATTAGTTTTAATCCTAAACCAATAAATGTATTGCATATATATTATTCATGTATTATTTCTTTTCCTAGAAGTATAAAGTCCACATTGCATGTATTATTAGTTTCAATTATTGTCTAAACTTAAATTATAAAACTCATATTTTGTAATGAAATAATAAATTTATTTTGAGTTCTGTGCCTTATAGCTACAGAAGCAAGTCTTTGAACAAAATATATGAAATGTATATATTAATTTAGAGTTAAAACTAATAGTCAATTAGCATTTTCATAGTTTCTTTAAACTTTAAAGGAATAATTATAACTTTTTTAAAGTTTAAGGATGCAATATATAAATTTTTAAAGTTTAAGAGAAGTAATTTGACACTCAATAAAACTTCAAAGGTGTAAAGTATTTTTTTTTCCTTGATTATTAATAAATTAAATGTGTAAGTTCATTTTATGTTTGAAAGAAAATTGATGTCAAAGTCATTTAGTGGAAGTAGTATAGATTACAAAGAACAAACTACTTTATGTAAATTATTATTTCATTGTGATTTTGAGCATAATAATTCTTAAATACTTTCAAAAGCTTATAATGCACTAACAAAAAAGGATAAATCAATTTTGATCTTATCAAGTCATACTAAAGTATAAATATACCCAATGACAAACAAACTCTCAGCCATTTTGGATCTCAATTCATTCATCAACGAATGGCACGTATATAGTTTGCTTTATGGTTTGGAATTCATTTAATTTTGGATGGCATATGTACGTAGACAGCACAGTGATGTGTTGTGTGAATTATTATGCATTGGTGACAATACTTCTCCCCATAGGACAATACATAGATGCTTGATTACTAATGACGTGCGTAATCGGTATGAAAAATATGATGTTCCACTACAAAAACGAAAAAGCAGCTCCCAACTGATCACTTGAGTGGCCAAAACTAAGACTCCACTATGAATATTTAAAAGCAATGAAGTTGAAGCATATACACCAAGTCTGAGTAGGCAGATCCACAGGCAGCATTATATATATATCGGTTTGAACCCTACGGAATTGAAGAAACTAAGGCAAGAGGAGCCTATAAAAGAGAGAAGAATGAAGGCATGTGGTCCTTATGTGGCAATGATAGTAATACAATTTGCAAACGCAGGAGCAAGTGTGCTCAACAAAATAGCTCTCAACAATGGACTCAACACACTAGTCCTCGTTGCTTACCGCCATCTCGTTGCCATGATTTTGTTGCTTCCCTTCGCAATCCTCCTTGAACGGTAATCATCTCATCTAGTTTTGGATTTATCAATCATCACCACCTTCTTATATACCGATGATGTCAGGAAACAACGTACGTTGCTATCGTTCTCATTGATCATGAAGATCTTTGTTCTATCATCACTTGGAACTACCATTCATCTAAACATCTTCTATACTGGTCTCAAGTACGTTTCTCCAACTGTTGCTGGTGCTTTGAACAATGCCATCCCAGCTTTAACCTTTGCAATTGCAGTGATTGTCAGGTAAATATATAACAAAACTAAATATCTTAATTCGTTCTTTGGCACTGAATTCAATGATATATAATTGGATGGATGAGCAGGATGGAGGAAGTGAAGATTAGAAATAGAAGAAGTCAAGCAAAGCTTATGGGAACAGTTATCTGCATAGGGGGGGCTCTTCTGTTTACATTCTGGAAAGGAGGGTTTTTGTTGAAAGCAATAGTAAAAGAGCCTCTGGTGCACCATATTCAGAGCAGCCAAGGCAGTCATCGTAATTATGAAGATAATTGGATCAAAGGCTCTGCTCTTATCCTCTTCAGTCATATTGCTTACAGTGCATGGCTTATTCTGCAGGCTGTGGTCACCAAAGTGTATCCAGCTCCAATATCTCTCAACGTTCTCATTTGCTTCTTCGCAGTCTTACAGTGTACTATCGTTGCCCCCTTTTTGGCAAGAGATTTCAACCTATGGAAGCTCCATTGGAATTTAACCTTCTTCACCATCGTCTATTCTGTGAGTTATTTAACTTTTTTCTTTTTATTTTTCATACTCAAGGGAAATTAAAAAAATAATAAAAATAATAATATGTCTAAGAGTTAAACGATGGAGGGAGAAGAGAAAACAATATGAGAGAAAGAAAAGAAAAGAAATAAAGAAAAATAGATGGTTAAAACTTGACTTCCCATTCCTTTATTTGAATATTTAAAAAACCTTCCACAATCTTTCAAATTGAAGTAACCTTCCACAATATTTAAAAAATCTTCCACATTAAATGATATTAGAGAACTAATCATAAATTTCTGTTTTCTTTCACTCTTAATCAAAGCTCTTAAATAAAGAGAAGGTAATAAATTGACATCCTTAATGACACAGTGATACTTGATGTCACCTTTAGAGCTTTTCCCTTAGTGTCCTAAGTCAAACCTAAGATTTCGCATGTGAATGTTAAAATGATTTGTCACTATTGTAAAAAAAAAGGGGGGAGTGTTCCTTCTCCTATTTTCACATATGTAATATATAATAGATTTATTTGATATAGAATCAATACTTAGTAACAAAAATTTTTAAGTTGACTCAATTAATAAGATTAGTTAAGTGGTTGAACGGCCTTAAGAGAGTAGAAATTCCTAATAGTCAATATAAATTCTCAAATAAACTAATAATTTAATAGTATATTCTAATAAAAATGCATTCCAGTAATTTATTTTATTTTTAAACTTTTTCTTTGGAGGAATACAGAAAGAACAAAATTATATGATAGTAATGAAAAGTGTCTTAAAATTATACTTGAATAGTCATACCATAGACAATCATAATAGAGATAGAGTGATATGGTGTTGTGTATATCTGTGTATAGGGATCTGCAAGTTCAGCAATGGTGTACTTCTTGCAAACATGGTGTATAAGTATCAAAGGCCCGGTTTTTGCTGCAATGTTTTATCCCCTTGCTCTTGTTATCGTCGCTATATTCTCCGCCATTACTTTTGCTGAGCGACTTCACTTCTCCAGGTCAGCACCACTAATTATTATTACTATGCTTCCCACTTTATTATATCTTTCTTCTACAGTCCTCTTGGTTTTCAATCTTCATATAACTATTTGTAATTTGTTGGAGTTAAGTTATTCTACTATTTTCCGTAATTTTATTTAATTTTTAATTAAGTCTTTATAATTTAAAGATTTTGAATTAGATTATAATATTTTTTTATTTTTAATTAAAAATTATTCTCGGAGCTTATTTTTTCTTTTCAAAGAAAAGAAGTCATTAGCTCAGATGTCATGTGCCACGGTGGTAGTTGATGAAACGTTTATATAAAATTATTTGGTTGGCATATTTTGCATATTTTCCGTGTTACAAATAAGTAAAATAGTAGTTAGCTAATATGGAAAATGTGCAAAATATGCAAATCAACTTTCACCTTCTTGTTTTCTCACAAGATAATTGAATTATACAATAAAGTTCACAGCTCTACAGAGATGTGATACTGTGATATTTTCAGGTACAAAATGAATGTTGAAAGTCACATATTAATAATGAAACCATTTGTAATAAGTGATACCATAATTACCATAAACGTATAAAATCTTAATACAAATATCAAAATAAGATACACTACATTTTTACTTAATTTCCTTAGAAATTAAGATATTTTTGTGATGAAATAAACAACACAATAAGTTGGTGAAAATATGATTTCCAGTATTGAATTAATAGGTGTATGGATTGCATTGCAGCTTGATAGGTGCATTTCTCATCACATTAGGACTATACTGTGTACTGTGGGGCAAAAGTTTGGAAAATGCTGCTACTCAACAGACCCAAAGTGGGAAGGCAATTGAAGAAGACAGTACAATGCAAGAGGTTTCTGTTTCCATCAACGAAGACCAAGAGAAGTCACGTGATACTACCACATCCACGTGACTTGTGCACCTGCCTGCTCTATATATGTGCCCTGGATGCTTGCACTTCTAATTTTTCGCCTTTATTTATTTTCGCTAAAAATCGCGTTCAAGTGATTTCAGAATTGACGACATCTACCTTTGAGAAAGGCTACTGGTCTATGTTAATTATTGTCAATTATTAATTAGGAATTAATAAGTCCTAAAACAATTTAGCTAATTTTTATATCATCAAAAATTCAAATTTCAATGACATTACTGTAAAATAAATTGATCAGAAATAAATGTTTTAATTTTTTTTCTGAATTTCAAATAATTCATAGAATATAATTTTTAGGGGTTGATCTTGATGAGCAGAAAATAAAAATATAAACCCTTTTAGACTTTATATGAACAGAGAAAGTGAGCGTGAATAAAAGAATTGTTTTCCCTTTTAATATTGAATGTTCAGGACTTTGAAGATGATTGAGAAAAGCCAAAACCCAAGAAATATCCTTTACTTCCATGAACGGCCGTAACGATTTCTAACAGGGTACACTTCTATTTTGAGCCACATAAACTGTAAGGAATAATATAATATAGAAAAGCCATTTATATGCTATTACATGCTCAAACATACATAAGGAGCATTCATAGGTTCACGTACTGTTCAGTGACATTTGTGAAAAATTGAAAATACCTAATATTGTCTATATGGACAAACCAGAGATATGAAAAATCAATATTTTGAATCGGCCGCAGGCCAATTCATGCTAGAAGGAGAACTGAGGAAGTGAGGTTATACAGCTTACTCACAAAAATTGTTTTACCAATTCGAACTCAGCCACTGCTGCTACATGGATACTATAACAGTAATGAGGATAAACAATCCTGCATTCGACATGTCCGGTTTGCTTTGGAGAAGGAAAATTAAGGGTATCTATTTCCCTCTCTTCCCTCCATTTCCCCAACTTCCAAACAAACCAAACAAAATATTCATGTTACTTGCCTCATTGCTTCATATAATTGTATGCGTTATGCCTCCAAATTACATCTTGGTTATGCACACAAGAGATTTCAGAATATGAAACCATTCTGGCAGCTTAAATGGTTTCAAAAAGAACTCGGTGCTCTAGAAGTTCTGATAAAACCCCCCTCATTTTATCAACAGAAACAGGTTTCAATATAAGGCCATCCATACCAACCCTCATACAACTCTCTTTAGTTATCTTGTTGGTGTTTCCAGTAAGAGCAACTATTAGTGGTCGATCTTGACGTTTCATAAACTTCTCCCGTATGTGTACTGCAAGTTCATAACCATCTACACCTGTACACACATCCATGAAAAGAACCCTGTGTTCATGAGAAACAACACGCAAGCATTCTTCACCTGAGCTTACAGTTGTTACATCACATCCGAGGTGCACAAGAAGTCCCTTTGTTACTGTCCTGCTAACCCTGCATTTCAGATTTCAACATCCAATTACAAGATATTCAATTGAAACAGTAGTCTTCATACATGAGGAAAATATTCTGTTGAGAAGACACTACTACCCTGACTTCATTTTAGTTCTAACATAGTATAACTTATTTTTATTAAAGAGAAAAGATGATGAAGGTTTGGCTGAAGTGACTAATCTTGACATTTGACAGGTTTACACAACATACCCTACAATTAAGACTTAAACTGAGAGAGGGTGTTTGATGGAGAAAAATCATCGACAATGCCTCATAAAGGTTTGTCCCAAGATATGTGTATGCTGTGTTCTGAAAGTTCGAAGACTTATAGTCACCTGTTTTTGCTTTGTGAGATAGCTAGGCAATTATGGAATAAACTTTTCTCTTTGGAGTTTGTGGGTTTGTCTTGCTAGTTTGGATATATTCCTTTCAAATAGAAATTGTGCTTTTGGTAATAACAAGGCAAAAAGTGCATTTTGGGAAGTTGCAAGACTTGTTTTATGGCATATATGGTTGGAAAGGACCGTCACAATTCTTAACGTGCAATATCGGCCTATGTTATTGGTGTGGGATAAGATTATGTTTGTTACTTTGCTCTCGCTTAAAGCCCATGGGATTTTCCAAAGGATTAGTTTGACTGATTTGCAAAGGAATTGGGAATCTCTTTTGGCAATTTGATTGGGTGGTAATGTTTTCTTTCATGTACCTTTTAATCTCTCAAGGTTTTATTTCTTCTGAGAATTGCTCATCCTCTTTTCATATACTTTCTTTCTTTCTCTTAATAATTTTTTTTTCTATAAAAAAAATATATATCAACAATTCTTGATACTCAATTAAATTGATTAAATCAATTGTAATGAGGATGTAAGGAATAGTTGTGGTGCTGGAATATGTTGACTATAAAGATAAAATTACCAAATCCCATTAATTTAAAAAAAAAAAAAAAAAAAGTGAGAGCCCATTAAAGAGAGAAGTGAGAGATAAAAAAAGGTAGAAGATGAATGGCAAGAAATAAGCAAAGGAAGGAGACAAGGGAAAGGAAAACAATAAATTAGCTTAAAGATCGAGAACTAATAATAACAATAATAATAAAGAAAACTAAAGACCAGGCAAAATGAAATGGTTATAAGTCAATTCAAATTCTAAAAGAAATATGATGGTAATGTGAAGGACAATGATCAGTTGTGATTTTTGGCATTTTCTTAATGCAAACCTGCAATCGACCGCTACACCAATTTTAGAATTTTTAAACCAAATTAATCTGTTAATGTTTAGAAACTTGTTAAAATGTCAAATTTTGGTTTTGGTATCATTGGTTTGTTGGTTTATGACAGATTATGAGTTTGTGGACACCACACCCCTACAAAGAGCAGAAGTTTCATATATCAGATTTCATGTCATACAGCAAATTCATTTCAAACTTTTTGCTCTTGTTGGTCCTTCATGGCCCAACACTCTCTACTATAGAGCATTGCTGGTCTTACAGAGTCAGATAAACTTTCCCTTGAGTTTAATGGGGTATTTTTCAATAAAAAATGACGCATGAAGCATTTCTCCATATCATCCACCCAGCCTGGATCATATGTGTGACATCCCCATAATCCACCCATCTCCTTGTAACTCGATATTCTCACCCACCCATTATTCACTCACTCACTTCATATATAGGAGCAGCAACTCTTAATATTCTCACAATCACACTAACACAAGTCTCCCACTCACATGTGTCAGCCCATGATCAAGAATCCCCTAGCAAGCAAATTTGAAATTCCCCATGTGTACCAACACAGATCCCAACAATCTATCTGTCGCTTGGACCTTACCTCAGCATTTACTCAACATAAATTTGTATTTTGTGTTCCTTCAATTATTCCAATCCCCATGCCCAGCACATTAAGATGATCAAATGCTTGAGGTATGGATGATTACGGAACCTACTATTAATATACTTGAGACTTACATTCCAACTATTGGTACACACTGGGAGTATTCATATTTACAATGAGAAATATAAAAAAGTCTTTAAGCTAAGATGCTACCAGGATAGTCTTCATTTGCGAGATTGAGATGTATTCTTCAGATTAGACTTTTTTGGACATTGAGACAGTGCTCTAAAATCTGGAACCCTACACTTACTTGTTGAATGGTTCAAGAATATTCAGCTTGATGCTCAGCCTTAATTACCCAACATTAAAATAAGTAATGTGAGTTTTAGCAGCAACAAGCCTTAATTTCCCAACATTATGATATGTTAGTTTTTTCTTTTTGCAGAAATACCAAGGAGCTCTTTAAATTTTTTCGAGTCCCTCTATCCTTTTCTCTTTCTGGGTTTGAAGAGGACACATCATCTCCTTCTAATAAAATCTCTTATTTTATCTAAAAAATTATTGGGTACAGCAATAAGAAATTGAAACCTAAATTGGATGTGTTACCAACAAAAATATTCTGAAACATAAGTCAACTTAAGAGATCTATTAACTTTGTGTAAAATGTGCCAAGAAAAGATATGGCGAAGAAAAATAGCAATATTATGTAGCAAACAGCAATTAAATAAAGCAGCACCAGTCCATAACACTTCAAATTTAAAAAGCTTAACACTGCTCATCGTCAAACAATGAGATGCATTTCTCACAAACCACCTTTACTAGCAAACTTTTTCTCTTTCTTTGAAAATGGGAATAAGAACTTGAGATCTTTTCTTTGACTTTATTTAGTGCAAGTATTGAACCATAGGTCTTAAGCACAGCGAAACTTCCAAAAAGGTAAAATTTCAGCAAATCAATACCAAGCCAAATATGAAAACTGAATTTGAAAACATGCTCTAGTAAATAAGATTTTTCTCCCTCTAGCTGCTCCTGAATCAGCAGATATTTTGTCCTTTGATATTAACGTTGTCTTATTAATACTGTTAAGAGTTATAATAAAACCACTCCTGGCCTTCTCCTACAACTTACACTTTTAGGAACAACAGGCACTTATTATGGTATCAGTCTCTTAAACTGAAAGGTCAAGAATTCAATTCCTATTACTTCCACTCTTCTAATTATATTTCAACACAATGTAAAGTGTGCCTATGCCATGTCCACGCTTCAAGCCCAAAGGGCTATTGCTTGAGGGTGCATGTCAGAGTTATAATAAAACAATTCAACAACTTTCTCCGAACAGTTTAAGCTTTTGGGAATAACAGGCACTTGATAATTACCATACTAATTTGTTGCCATCATTCTTCCACAAAGTTGACATCTGGGGAAAAATTTTCAGGTCACCCTTTTCCATTTGCAATTTTGTTAGCATCTTCCGAAGTTGAAGATCAAATTATCAGATTGTTGTTTATTATATTTTTATGTAATAACAAATAATTGACAAGCAATATGGCAATTAGCAACATGCTAAAGAACTGAACACATGAAAAGATGGCTATGTCACTGACCCATTTTCATCCATGACAAGAACCTTGAGCCCCGCAAAGTTTGTAGTGCCAAGATTTCCAGGAAATTTAGGTATAAAAGGTGATTTAGATTCATTTGATCGGTCTGGTATTCCGAGTTTCACAATGAAGGTGACTGTACATCCTTTACCAATACCTTCACTTTCAATCCAGATATGCCCCTCCATAAGATTTACAAACCTGGTCACATTACACAATGAATTATGAATTCTAACAGGCATCCTAATCAAAACTAAATCCTAATTTTACAAGTCAGACTCCAAACA
Source organism: Saraca asoca (assembly GCA_026873985.1). NCBI lineage: Eukaryota > Viridiplantae > Streptophyta > Magnoliopsida > Fabales > Fabaceae > Saraca > Saraca asoca. Next base: position 19,275 of record JANHAO010002294.1, read on the forward strand.
AGTGAAAAAAGTCATTATGCTCAGTACCCAAGTATAAGTTGGAGAACATAGAAGAACATGGTACCTCTTACAGATAGCAAGGCCAAGACCACTTCCACCAGAATTTCTTGTTGCTAATGTTTGGGTCTGTGCAAACTTAGTGAATAGCTTAGGAATATCTTGTGGATTAATTCCTGATCCTGAATCTTTTACCTATATTGATAAATGAGGTCAGATAGAGAAGGATCAAGAGCCTCAAAAGAGAAGAATACCAATTATTTTGAAGAGGCCAACCTGTACTCGTAAATAAAAGTGGCTATCACTTGGCACAGGAAGAAAGTCGGGAACTCTAGCATCTCTGAAGGATTCGGGTTTTGCAACAATAGCAATGATTGAGATGATGCCCTCTTTTGAGAACTTCACAGCATTACCAGCAACATTTAAAATACTTTGCATGAGTCGTTTTTCATCACCAATGGCATACATTGGCAAATCTGGAGCTAGCTGTAAACTGAGTGACAACTTTTTGAGAGATGTAACAGGTTTAATCAAGTTATGAACCTGCAATCATGAAAGCAGATCTCAACATAAGTCGATCTTAAAGAATTAATTGCTAGAGTTTAGGATGTAAATTTTACCTCTCTGAATACTGCGTGAAGATTAAAAGTAGTCGCCTCAAGTTGAAGACTGCCATCTTCAAGCCGTGAAAGATCTAAAACATCATTAATGAGAGTAGCCAATAGATTACTACTTTTCAATATAGTTTCAACCATCAGGCGTTGCTCCACTGTCAGTTCTGTTTCCTGCAACAACGAAGAAAGTGCAATAATTGCATGCATGGGAGTTCTCATCTCATGATTCATAACAGCCAAAAAATCATTGCGAGCACGAATTGCAGTTTCTGCTTCTCTTCTTGCCAGATCCAGTGCCACATTCTGCTCCATAAGCAGATCCCTTGCTCTCATTGACTCTTCTAAGATTGCAGCATGTGAAAGAGCAACTGCTACCTGGCATAGGTGATACAATTGTAACAAGTCATTTGAAGGTGCACAAATAAGGTAGTACGCAATTTATGTCATCCTTTGGTGTCTGTAAATAAATGCTATGAATTTTAAAGGAAATTTTCTGTCTTCACTCATTATACTTGGTATGGGGTGGTCCGGGTGGATAGTTTTTCATGGTCTCTTTTAGCATTCAGCATATGGATTTTTCCAAGGAATTTCCTCAGTCAACCAGAGGGAAAGAAGTGATATGACATGGTCTCACGTAATTTTAACAAAAGCACCCAAGCTTTAACATACGCTGAGAGTCTTGAGACAATTAATTCAAAAATTTTAATTTTACGTAAACTGCACATAAATAGGTAAGTGTTTTTTATTTTTTATTTTTTTTAATTAACTGCTTTCTAAGTTTATTTTGTCTTCCCAAGAAAGAGTTTAAGAGCAATTTACCAAAATGCAGAACAAGAAACCTAAGACAATTTGAAAGTATGAAAAAGCATTTAAGCTCGTGAAAATGCCTATAATAACATAAAATTGCTATTTTACACCTAAAGAAACTTAAACTAGTAAGTAAAAACTGACAAACAGAGCCATGCCATCAATTGTGTGAGAATAAAATGAAGACAAAAGATGTGAAAACAAACGGATGATATACACGCAGTTTTGTTATAAGAAAAGGAAATTTTCCTACCTGATCAGCTACTACCTCAACCAACTCCAACTCATGTACATGCCATTGTCTAGCACTATCTGATGGAAGCATCAAGACCATCAAAGCATAGCTTCTCGATGAAACCTCTGGCCAATCATGTATTTGAAAATTAGAAAGATGTAGGAGAGGGACCCGAACAGCGACTACCTCACCAGGCACATATTTTCCTGTGTGAGGGCTTAATCTAGCCACTGGGCAATTGGGTGAAATTTTAACAGCACGGTTGCTACTAAATACTTGATTGATGACAGGAAGATGGATGGGAACTGTGTATCCAACTGGGTTTTGCTGTCGCAATGTGTAGGAGAGTTGAAGCTCCAATCCAGTACGTGTTGGCATCCATAATGCACACTCCTCTAGTGCTAAAGTTCTACCCAATTCAACAAGAGTAGTTTTCAGTATGGTGTGCCTATCAAGAGTGCTTCTAATCTCATGAGTCAGCATCCTAACATGTCGACCAGTTTCTTCCTGTGTGCGAATCAGACCCATTTCTCTATCAAGCTCCGCAGCCTTGTTCTTTAAAAATAGTTCTCTAGTTTTAACACTCAATAAATCAGGAATAATATGCACAAGCATAAGGGCAGTTGCACATGAGACAACAGCTGTTAAAACCTTAGCCGTGGTCATTACTACTTCCACAGTTCTTGAATGCATTGTAAAGGTCCATAAATTTATTAGATGTGTTGCTCCACATAGAACAATAAAAGCACCAAACTGAACAAGGACCCATCGATATGGAAATACTGCTGATTTCTTTACAAAGTAGATAAGCTCCAGAGGGATTGAGAAATAGGCGAGGGCAATGAAGAAATCTGAAATATATTGATATTTCATCAACAATTCATCACCTTGCAATGGTTCAATACAGTTCCAGGATTCCATAGTGATTGAACCACCTCAATCCAATTCTTCCTCTTTTACATTACTGCATCAGAAGAATGAATTTTTAGCATAAAATAAAAAGAAATGGAACAGAACAAAATAAGGATAACGGCAGTAATTCAATGAAATCAATAAAAACTAAATATTTTTATTTGGTAGCCAGAAAAAACTAAATATGAACGCCACAACGGTCACTGATCCCTAATAGTTACAGACAAGCAAAATGCCTCATCATCCTTAAAAAAAATGAAGGCAGCAACATCTAAAGAGAACACTACTGTTGATATTTGATACCAACCACTAAAAAACTTTTAATTTAAAAAAAATGCTAATAAGGAAGCTGGCTTGAAGCTTCTCGATGTTCTCACAGTATAGCACACGAATTAAACTGATTGCAGAAACAAATTCGATAAAATAGGAAAATTTTAGTTTTATAAATTACAAAACCTGGAACAGAGTACAAGAAGAAGATTGAAGCATATCAATACCAACATAAAAGTAGGAGTTTTGACTGCTATTGATTCAGAATTTGACGAGGGCACTGAAGATTCCACACGATTGAGGAGTTGACGATCAGCAATGAAACTTGAACTAAGACAGGATGATGGATTAGGGCAAGAAATGAAGCCAAAGAGAATCGGGCAATTTGGGTATAACCTTGGATTTCTAATGCAAACAAGTTGCTTATGCTCTATGGCGGTGCAAGTTCAATGAATTTTATGAATGAAACGAACCTTCTGTCTGATTGGCTCTGCAAGTCTCTTGAAGTCAAAACGTCTTGGCACCGATCAGAAAAGTTTGGGAATTTCATGCCTTTTTTTTTTTTTCTTTGGGTGTTAATGTGTTTTAAAATTCAAAGCCTATATATTAATTTCTTTCATTGCTAAAAACAAGCATAAAAAAATATATTGTATTCTTCTGTTTTTCTTTCACCGCTGACTGCCATTTCTATTTTATTTTATTTTTTCATGCTAGTAAGGCAAGTCTAGTTTAAACCGGAAAAATGGAAGGAATCAACAAAGAAAAGAATGAAAAAAGAAAATAAATAATTTAAACAAGAAAGAAAATCAAATCCCTCCTTATTCCTTTATATTATTTTTTTAATTTTTATAATTAAAAAACTAATTTTTCGGCCAATTTTATTTAGGGTTAATTGATATTTTTGTCTTCATAATTTTACTAAATCCAATTAAATCTATATAATTTTTTACCTTATAATTATATCTTGAAATCTAAAATCTTTTGTAATTAAATTTTTAACGGATTTTAATTTAATTAATAAGTTGACTTTCATTTTTTTAACATAGAATAATTATGTACTATATTTATTCTATCAAAATAAGTTTTTTCACAAAATATCATATCAAGATAGAAAAAATAATTTAACGGGGATAAATATGATTTATGGTTATTTTCGGTAATTAAAAGTAAATGCTAGCTCCTTAATTAAAGTCAAATGAGATTATGTTAATTTGTTTTCGAGGTAAAATACAAATAACCTCCAGTAAGACCTTATATTATATAACTCTCTGAAAGTTGAAATCTTATAAATAATTTTTTTGAAATTTTTTAAAAATTAAAAATGTTAAAATTCTATTTTAAAGAAATAATAAAAAGTAAATAAGTTATATGTGATTCTTCCTAACAATTTTTTAGTACAATAGGTTCAAAACAGTAAAGGAAAAAAATATGTATCTCACTTCCTTAAATGTAGTTGGATTGAATTTTAGTAATAATTTATTTATCCCATGTTTAGAATATTTAAAAATAAGATTTTATTTTATTTTGAAATAAATTTCTTTATAAACAGTGTTTGGATTTAAGTTAAAAGGAGAATTCAATTCAATTCATTTTATTTATAATTTCTATTTTAATTATATTTATGTCATTATAAAATTCATCAAATTTATCAAAAATTTCACTAGAATTCATTTCATTTAGTATGAAACACATATTATATTAACAATTTCACCTTCATTATAACATTTTATTTACTATGATACTATTAAGATTTATCTTTTAATTTAATTTCATGCATTTTTTAATATATTTCAAATAAAAAAATTCATTTGCAAATGAATTGAAATCATTATTTTTGATATTATTTCTAAATATTAAAATTTATTTGTAAATGAATTGAAATCATTTATATTAAAATAAAATAAATTGAATTCTTGAAAAAATTGGTTCCAAACATACAATTAGAGCATTTACGTTCGTAATAATTTAGTTTAAAAGAAATATCACTCACAGATTACTTGAAATTTAGGTAAACAACAATTAGAAAGAACCAGGATACTTTACATGCATTTTGTTGTTTATTTTTTTAACTAACATTTTAATATTTTTAGTTTTCTGAAAACTTCAAGAGGGTTATTTGTGTTGTTTAAAAGAAAAGAAAAAGGAAGTATTTCAAAACGATTTTATTTCTTGTATTGTTTTAAAGTTTCACGTTACTTGGATCAAGGGATATTAAAAAGTTTATATATCAAATATCACTTTTAGTCTATTGACAAGTGAGTTAAAAGATGGGCTCATGCGCATGACATAAGCCAATCTAAGAGTAAAAGTCAGATTTGCCCCTTACACATGAATAATACGTGAGGTCTAGCCCAAGCTCTTTTTCATTGAATTTAATTTTTTGATGTTTTTAAATGTTAGAACTTGTATTAATATTAAATTATTTTAATTGTTGAAATTAAAATAGCCTCGGATTTTTCTCTAATGTATTTCCATATTTTCTCAAAGGACTTAAATGTTTACCTAAGATTTTCTCTAACTATTTTGATTAGCCTTTATAAAAAAAAATAATATTTTACTTCCTGCCTCTTTCCATTCATAGACTCTTTTTTTTTTCTTCACAGAAAAACACTCTTCTTTTTTCTATTTCTTCCATTATTGGGATTATTATTTTGTTGTTGTCTATTACCTTCAAACAGCCTCGGATTTTTCTCTAATGTATTCCCATATTTTCTCAAACGACTTAAACGTTTACTTAGGATTTTTTCTAACTATTTTTATTAGCCTTTATTAGAAAACAATATTTTACTTCCTGCCTCTTCCTATTCTCATCGACTCATTTTTTTTCTTCATAGAAAAAATGCTCTCATTTTCTCTATTTCTTCCATTATTGGGATTATTCTTTTGTTGTTGTCTATTATCTATTTCATGCATGCAATATCAAAGCAAACAAGTTTGTTGTTTCTTGGGGAATAACTGATCATATCTCTGCATAAAAGGTGTATAATTCCTTGAAGATAGTGATTCTCTCATGTCTCAAACTATAACAACAACAATTTGTAACATTTGAAATTTTAGGAGGTTATGTGACATTAAGCCTTATTTTAAGGGGTTATTTGTAGGGAATACCTAGTTACAAGTTACTTTAACCCTCTGGGTATAACAATAAGTAAAAAAAAAAAACACTATAAAAGCTTAAGTACAAATTGAATGAAGATGATGTTTGATAATTCTTGATTGGTAAATATGGTGGAGATCATCAACAAACACATGGCATTTATATGTTTTAGATTGGCAAATATGGTGGAGGTTTTATTATTATTTTTATTATTATTATTATTATTATGACAGTAGGAATAACAAGTCACTTAATATATACATATAATGTCTTGGATTCATGCTCTAAACATTAAAGATGGGAAAACCCCAAGACAACATCAAATGGTGGAGTTCCTTTTAATATTTCATAATATGATCAGCTAATTTATCAATTTTTAACAAAAAGTTAACAGCTAGTAAAACATCTAGTTTATTAGCTACCAACTTGCTTATCAACTATTTACATCAAACAGACTCAAAGTCAAGTCTTGGATTCCAAATTTAGTTGAAGTAGATATTACTCTGAGCATGAGATCTTCGAAAATAGCAAATGAAATGTAGAAAGACCTTAAAAATTTATATTTTCAGACAAATCAAGCTAACAATTTGAAAATGAATATGAAATTGCTAAAATTAATTAGGGAGACAAGGATATATGTAGTTTTTATATGGAACTCCTATAGTATGATATTTATGTAATAATTTTAATGATTTCAAATATTAATTTTATTGGTTTTAAAAGATTTTTTAATTCACTTAGTGGAGAAATCTGTTATGGGTAATTTCTGATTCTGCAAAATGGGCTGACAAAGGCTAGTCAGCAGACTAGTCCAAGTGAGAAAGGAGCTAAGCTCGCTAAGATCACTAGTTGCATATGCGTAGAGTGAGGTAGAAGTCCCAGCTCACTAAGGGACATGGTTTAGCTCCTATAGTTAACAACTCACTATATGTGACCTCACGTCACCAAAGGTGAACTTACGAAGTTCATCCTTGCTGATTGGAGGCTAGCAGTGACCCCATAGTCCCAATTCACAGACATTGAACCTCACCCAGTTAAGGGCTCGTTGACGGTAAACTTGTAGTAACAACCCTCTCAGAGTTATTTTGTGGGACCAGTTTACAAGAAATAGCGCATAGAGCCCACCCACAGAAAGCAAACTTTAGAAGTCAGCCAACAGCTTGCAGGAGCCATTTTGTAGTAGTCTAAGTTATCTTATACATTTACTTTGATGTAACAGAAAGACAATTGCGTAATTACAATTGTAACCTCCCCAGCTTCTATAAATAAGAGGAGGGAGATCACTATAAAGTAAGCAAAATCCAGGTACTATAACTCTACTAAAATTTCTCCAGAGTAATAAAATGCTACTGTAGATGTAGGGACCGGTGCCACCCAATTTTGGCTGAACCACGTTAAAAATTCCTTGGATTTTTGTTACTCTTCCTTGACCCTTCTTTTTCATCTTTGTTAGTTCAATTGGAAAACAGTTCGAGTCCCAAAAGAACCTTTCTGGTTGGTTGAATTTTGGCTGAACCAAAATCCACTGTTAACATTTTGGCACCATTTGTGGGGACTTATCTGCTCCTCGATTAATTTCCTATACATTGGTTGATTTTCTGTGTAGCCATAATGGTCAAAGGAAGAGCCACTACAGCTTCAGATGCATTAGTTGAGCCCCTAGAAGGTCATATGTCTACAATAGACTCCTCCATTGCTCCTGTCATAGGTGTTGCTACTGGCTTGCCCCTAGTTAGCTCTTTTCAACCTACTGCTATTGCCAATGGCCCTGATGGGGCATAAACCTGGCTTCTATGTTAGGAAAGATTGAAAAATATGATGGCATAACTGACTAAAGTAGTCACCATGCTAGTACAAGCTCAAGGTGTACAAAGGTAGGCTGAAGCTATTACACCTAGAAATGTTCCCCAATAGTAGTAAGCTGGATGCTCGAGCAGAGCCAATCAGTCTTCAGGTCGCTACTCATAATAGCAGACTCCCTGTTGTTGTTCTCATGACCAGGAAAGTTAAAGGGATCAGCAATATTTCGACCAGTGATTTGGGGCACGAGACTCGCTACTGGAAGAGCTATGTCAAAAGATGAACCAATTGGAAGAGTGTCTTTAAGCTCTAAATGATCGGGTTCACTTCGAGGATAGGTCACCATTCTTCATTAAGATCAAAACTTATCCCCTCCCTCTTAAGCTCACAGTCCCCGTGATTCTATTGTACAATGGGGACACTGATCCTTATGACCATTTGGATGTGTTCAATATTCAGATGGATTTGCAAACAATCGATCCTCTAGTTAAATGTCAAGTTTTCTAGGCTACACTAGGAGGTATACCTTGGGCTTGGTTTAGAAGCCTTCCAGCTCACTTAATATGTAACTAGGAAGAGTGTTAGTAGAAGTTCATAAGCTAGTATCGAGTGTTAAAGAGGCAACTTATTCCCTCTTATCACCTCGTGATGATGATCTTCCAATGTAACCATAAGTCACTAACGGAGTATATTGCCAGGTTTAGACTCAAAGCCAACTCGGTGGAGAATCCATCTAAAGAAGCCATTTTTGCAACAATCTTTGTGGGACTCTATAAGGACTGAAAGTTATACAAAAGTTTATACAAGTCCCCAATGAAGGATTTAATTGAATTTTATGAACGAGCTACTAAGTAGATCAAGTGGGAAGAAACCTTCAACTCAGGAAAGCTAATCAGAAGGATGAATAGGATGGCTCTGCCCATAATAAGAAGAGGGGCAATGTGGACCAAGGTGAGTACTCTAGTGGGTGTACTGTGAAGAAGTCTAAAAAGGCCAAGGACAAGCGACTCAACCCCTGGGTCACTATGAGCACTACAACGTCCTATCAGACTCCCAAGATAGGATATACATGATAGAGAGGGATCAAGAGGACTTTGAGAGGCCTAGAACTTTAAAGATCCCTTTTAGGCCAAGGAACAAAGAAGAGTTTTGTGCTTACCACAATAAGGTTAGGCATGATACCTCGAATTGTTAGGAGTTCAGGGATGCAATTAAGGATCTAATCAAGAGAAGCTGCTTAAGAGAGTATGTGGTGCGACCTATGGGGTAGCAACCTCAACATCTCCAATGAGATCTCAATCAAGAGCAAAAGGGCTTAGTTAGAATTATACATTGATAATGTATTATAATTTAAAAGCTAGCATTAGAGCTTCCCTCCATATTTGTTGAAAGAAACTTTGTTTTGTTGATTGGCATAGCCTTATAACAACCTCTTCATTACATGTATCTAATTTGTTCTTCACTATCAAGTGAGCACAATCCTCTAAGCTTGTATGCGGCAGACTTTCTTAAGCATCATGTGTAGACCCTTTGCCAACCATGACCTCTAGTCCGATTGAGGTGCTGTGGCACTAAAAATATCCATAGACCCTTTGCCAACTGCAACCTTTAGTCTGGTTGAGGCATTGTGGGGCTAAAAATATCCACAGACCCTTTGCTAATGGTGACCTTTGGTTCAGTTAAGGTGTTGTGGTACTAAAAGTATCCATAGACCTTTTGCCAACCATGACCTTTGGTCCAGCTGAGGCACTGTGGTGCTAAAAATATCCACAGACTTTTTGCCAATTGTGACTTTTGATTCGGTTAAGGCACTATGGCATTAAAAATATCCATAGACTCTTTTCTAACCATGACCTTTGGTCTGGTTGAGGCATTGTGGCACTAAAAATATCCATAGATTCTTTGCAAACCATAACTTTTGGTTTGTTGAGGCACTGTGGCACTAAAAATATCTACAGACCCTTTGCCAACTGATGTCGGCTATCGACACTGATCAAATTAGAAATTTATAAAATCAAGTTACCTAACTACTTGTAGCATATGGAAACATCGGGTCGAACCCAAAGATCATTTGTTAGATGATATCAATTAATTAGGAGCTGAAAAATAAGGGGGGTTGGCAGAACTTAATCTAATAGAAACTACACTAACAGAAATGAAAACACAAATAACAAAGCAACCAGCCAAGGGAATTAACTTGAGATCA